>OZ038000.1:26019762-26224762 GCA_964035705.1 Porites rus
AGTTAGCTGCTGACCGATCCAAATCTGATACATGCCACTACAGACTGTTCACACTTCACAGTCCCTATTTTTCCGTAAGATGGTCGAGATCGAGCACTTTGCCAGTGCCGTAGCCAGACCAAACGGCCAACCGAGGCAGGCGGGAGTTGCTAGGGGGGTTCGGGGGCATGCCCCCCCCCCCACCCGAGAAATTTTGAACTTTAGTCTCTCGGAAATGCGATTTGCAGCGTTTTCTGGGCCTTTCGGTAACTTTTTTTCGAGTTAATTTAAGTGGAATTTAAAAAGCAATAATCAGAAACAAGCTACATAATCTGGGTGACCGTTAACCTCGCCAATGGTTTTGATCAGTATTTGTTCAAAAAAAATTTGAGTTAACGTACGTAGCCCCTTGAGATCGATGATATGGTAATTTTTTCATAGTATATTGACTGAATTGCTGAATTCTTTGTAATATCATGATGCGTTAAAAATATCCGATGATCGCTTATGTAAAAAAAAAATGATCGGCGAAATTCGTCAAAATTTTACCGAGGCGAGTGCCTCGGTTGGCCGTTACAGGCAGCCGTCTTGGATGAGTGTCAAAACTACTTAGGGGGCGACGGGCGGTTTGGAAGGAAGCGAGAAATATCCAACGAATTGTCGTGCCTTCACATTATTAATTTCCGACTAATTTGTTCCCTTGTCCTTTAGTCTTCGGACATTACACATATTCAAAAATAATTTTGCATTTCCGTGAAACGTATCGTATTTTACATTGTTTTGTTATGCAACAGAGTCTTAAAGAGGTATATATTTTCCCCACTGATCTCACATTTTGGCCATAAAATTTTGATTCCTGATCCAAAATTGTTGCAAATAATCCTGATCCCTGATCCCGTGAAAATCTTTTGATCCCTGGATTCAATTCTGTAGTTCGTGCTAAGAACTGAATGAAATACCAAATAAAGTGTCTCTCTTCGATTTCTTTTACAATTTTATTGGTCACATCATTTGCTGACTGGAGAATTAAGGTTGGCTCCCGTCTGTTGTTTTGAGTTATCATAATCCGTTCCACTTTAGAGCTCCCATAATGATGTATCTTCTAATAAACCTTTCGCACGCAAGTGGGGAGGAGAGTTGTAGCGCCGAAGACGACCCACCCTTGTGGATCTGGGGGCATGCTCCCCCAGGAAATTTTTAAATTTAGGGTCTCGGAAATCCTATTCCAGCGTTTTAATCAGGGACATTTTCAGTAAATTAATACGCAGGAAAATTCTACTTTCCTGCTCCTGAGATCTCAATGATCAAAAGCACCTACAGAATTCTACATTATCAGGATGATTAGAGAATCCTGTTTCAATAGGCTTTGCGTTACGGGCAGCCATCTTGAATGAGCGTCAAAACTAGTCAGGGACTATCATGAAAACCAACCGAAGTAGATGACGATAAATGAAGACTAATGGTGGTAGATGTAGGCGTATGAACCTAAAAGAAGGCTAATGAATGTAGGTGACCGTGGATAAAGGCTAATGGGGGTAGATGAAGGTGAATGAAGGCTAATGGAGGAAGATGACGGTAGATGAAGGTGAAAGAAGGCAAAGGTAAAAGAAGGCCTATGTAGGTAGATGAATATTAATGACGAAGGATGAGTGTGAATGAAGGTAAATGAATTAGAATGAAGGTGAATCAAAATAAGTGCAGGTAAACGAAGATTAATGAAAGCGAATGAAGGTGTACGGAAGAAAATAAAAGTAAATGAAGGAAAACTGACGGTGGAAGAAGGTAAATGAAAGAGAAAAGAGGAAAGTGAAGGAAGTGGAAGAAGCCATGTTGGAAATAGAAGTCTGCAAGTCGTTATGGGAAATGAGCGGGAAAATCGCCCACGTGGCCACTTGCTAAGACCAAATTAGGTAAATAACCATTTTTGTACAGTTTTGGATTTTTAATCGCCCATGTTTGTTTAATTACTAAATAACCAATTGTCCAGTTTGTCTATAAATAACCAATTTTCCATTCTGCCTGCATTTTGGTTATTATTAAATAACCAATTTCGCATTTTGGTTATTTGATAAATAACCAATCTCGCATTTGGTTATTTAAAAAAAACCACTTTTTAATTTTTGGTTATTTGCTAAATGACGAAATTTCAGTTTTGGTTATTTGTAAATAACCAATTTTATATTTTGGTTATTTAGAAATAATAAAACTGTGATGTGGTTATTTGTAAATAACCACCCTTGTTTTGGTTATATACAAATCACCACTCTAAATAATAAAAATACATTTGGCGCCCCATAGTGGAGGAGGAGAGAGAACAGGGTATACAATTTCACTATTGAGCGTCTTAAACAGGGTGTCTTTTTGAACAGGAATCCTTTCAAAGAGTGTAAAGACTTGCGATCAGCGGTCTACATTTGTAACACCAATAATTTTTTTCCTAAACATCTATTTCCACGATTTTAGTGCAAAAAATTACTTAATTCTGTATGCAAAACAAAACAAATCAGGGTCAGAAAGTAGTGAAACAAAAGAAGCAAGGCTGATTCCCGGGGGTGCGCGTAGCCTACCACGCAAATCGTCACGCGTTCCAGCCCCACTAGTGGGGAGAAAACGCGTGGCTCAACGTGGCCTCAAGCCGTTCGTCATGTAGCCTGTTCCAGGCGTTCAGATAGTATAGCGCGGCGGTCAGTGGGGATCGATTAACAATGCTTCAAGGCTTAAGGAAGATAAATCTTTTTAACTACTATGGACATTTTAAGCTCATGTTCCACGTCCTCGTTTAATGGGCCTCATGGGCTATTGACTCAGAGCCCATTCGGGCGAGAGGAATAATTGTTAAATAGTCGTGAGACACAAAAATAAAGGAATATTTGTCGCTATCAAACCGGACTACGCCTATCACCACAGTATACTTTGTTTCGGTTCAGTCAGCTCATGTGTTATGCTCATCCACCACATGATGTTTAAAAACAATCTTTTAAACTTTAGAAGGTTTGGATACTTCAGCAAACGAGAAGAGACATGACGTCTCATGAAGTTGGACAGGTTCACGGTTCAGTGCATGCTCATTTATCAAAATGCTGTTTTTCTGCCGGGACATGCTGTGTCGTCTATGCAAGCAAAATGATCATGTCATAATGTTGTCAAAGAACCAATCTGAACACTCCCCTGGCAGTCACTTGCACTTGACCAACTTAAATATTTGCAAATAGCTGTAAAGTAATCAACCATGGAATAAAACCTTCGGGTCAACAATAAATTCAACGTTGGTAGTGTTGGCATAATCATCTAATTTTTTCCTGCGATTTTAGTACTCCTTCATCCCACTTCAGGTTACTCTGAAATAAATTTCTACTTTGAAATACACTCTGAGATCGCTGAGATACATGTGAGTGGGATTATTAACCATTAATAATAAATTGGAACAAAGTAATTTAGTAAATGAGCATGCGCTTTACCGTGAAACTGTCCCTTTAAAGAGCTCAACCCGGAGAGTTTCTCATAAACCCCCAACACTTGTGCCTCCTACATACATACCTTCTTTTGCCAGGGAGTCTAGACTTACCACAGGGGCACCCAACGACTGATTTCTGTAAAACATCTGCTCGGAGAAGCAAATATTGTCTAGAATCTTCTATTTCTTGGGGACATCTAAAAATTTCTAGATGACCGTTCCTTTCATGTACAATTTTCGAACCATATTAAAAGTGAAACCTAAAATTGTCGGATTCAAAAATGTAGTGGAAAGAGGGATACGAAAAATTCTCATTTTCGAAATACGTTAAATTGCATCTAAACTTTTCGAGAAATAAAACCGAAGCTCTTATAATTTTGAAAAGACTCAAGTGCCCCTGGGATGACCGAAGAGATGCAAATTTTAAAGCGCCGCTTAGAATGCACTTATAGAGATCTTAAAGCACTGTGGATAGCCACAGTGATTTCAATGTATTTAGGAGAAAACCGACGTTGGGTGCCATGCGGTAGACTTACTACAAGGTTGACCTCACGAGTTTCACAGTAGAAAAGCCGTGTAACGAGGACTGTGTGCTTTATAGGCAGCAAAAGCGCAGGGCAAGCGTTCGAGCAGACGACGAACTTCGCCAGATGGCAGAGATTTTCCAGCGTTTCTCAACCTAAATTACGCATGGTATTATTTTTAAAATAATGAAGCGCCGTAATAATTTTTTCGTTTCCATTGTCAATACGGCTTACGAAATGGGGCGAATTCTGTTTTGTACGAAAAAAGTAAATAGATAAATAAACAGCAATTGGAGGCTGGCTTAGGACAGTTAGCCTACGGGCTCGAGGAACGCTCGCGAAGCAAGCGACAGCGAGCGAGATGTCGCAAGTTGACGTTTCCCGACTGACCACTTAAACGGCAAAAAAACGGACTTTGAGAAAGTCTTGGAGATTTTGTGCACGGTCTTGCAGCCAGATTCCTGCCCATTCCTCCTCGAACGCCTGCCACGCGGGCTAAGACAGTCCGTGTCTGAACGTTTCTTCAAACAATATACATGACGTGTAAATTCAATCAAAAATCCTTTATTCATTCCGAAACTATATTGGATAACTAACACTGACTCATTACTATCAGAGAAAAGAAGTCAAGGAAATGTTAAAGAAATTCTATAGGGCCAAACGCCAACAGGCGGCCATTTTTCTTGTCCCAGCCTCTGTTTCAAAGAGAGGCTAAGTGCAAAGCCATTGATATGAGAATGATTTTTTAATATCATGCAAATAAAACTTAGTCATTTTCACAAGAAAGGTTTTGCACTAGCCTCGTTTTGAAAGTGAGAGTTTTTGGAACTGGGAAATGGCCAGACCATAAGATTGTTTTATGATCATTACACAATGCATATCTGACATTTTTGATCTGGAAAATTTACTAGAACAATCATCTTTACATCACGTTCATCCTCTAACATTTACAAATACCAGGAGCCTAGGTTCCTGCAAATACGTATACCATTATGATTATTTATAAGTGTTTCTCTAGCGGATCTAGCCCGTAGTTACTTTTCTTACACGTCCACCAAAATCACCCCAAATTCAAAAGATTGCCTATTATTAAAAATAACATTTTTTTACTCTTTTGTGAAAGTTTGTCAAGTCCGCAAAGCAGGCATTGAAACACCGAAACAAAAATAAACTCTAGCTAGAGTTCTCGTTGAAATCACCCGGGGGAGGTAATGCCATATATGGGCTATATAGGTATGTGCCGCTGTGAAGGGTATGGTTTTCAAGCAGTTTACTCTAGGATAGGGTATATAAATCAGAGCGTTTGGGTCTAGAATAGGGTATCATTTTTCGGGAAACTGATCAGTTGGTTGACGATTTTATCCAAACTAGGGATTGTGGTATAAGGTTTTGTTTTGGCTAGATTATTGTGCTAGTGACCTCAGTAGTTTCTGGAAAACAGCTACTCTAGGATAGGATTTGGGGAGTTTACTCTAGTATAAGGTAGCAAAATTCAGCTGAACTGGCTGTGGTATAGGTTGAGGGTTCCAGGGTCCCAGCGACACATCCCCACCCACATATTCCTAAAGTACCCCCCCCCCCCCCCAAATCAAGACAATCTAAAAGAGCTCAACTTGTTAAATTGAAAAGCAATGAAGCCAGAGTCGATGACTTCATCGACCAGTTCCTTGGTTCGTGGAGTGCAATTTAATTCAGACGATATCGGCATCAAACTGAATGCACATAGCGGTCTTTTTGGCTTGATCCTTGACTTTAGCCTGTATCTTTACCCCTTTAAAGGGAGGAAAAATCCTCTTCACTTCCAAGGTCGAAAAGAACTTGTATTCTTTTCCCGGCTCCAACGGACATTCGAGATTGTGACCTTTACATACGTCAGGTTTGTCTACTGGCAAGGACATCGGAAGAGGATAAACTACATCAAGCTTCAATTTCCCACTTTTAAGCTCTTCCCGTGTTTTGAAAATGACCGTGGTATTGACATAGGTACCCCTCTTGAATGAACAAGGAACTGCGTCACAGGGCGTTATATCCAGTGAAGAAACTTCCGAGTAGCCTCCACAGCTCTTAACCTCTACCTTTTTTCCAAACACTGCAGTGCAGCAGAGTGCCAAAAACATCAGGCCAGACAGGAAAATCTTCACTTGGGACGTGTTCATCTTGCCAACTGTAGCTGAAACAACTGCAGCAAACTGAAGTATCGGTGCGCAGATACATGTCATGTTATGAAAAGGTGTATCCGCATCACAAGACCTCGTGATGATAGCATGTGATGTAGCCGAGCGCTGTTTGGAAATGATCCCGTGCTCCTCGCTTTCTTCCCCATGGGGTTACTCCTTATAATAGGGCGACGGACGTCAACGACGGACATCAACCGGAAGTGGACTTTTTGCATCAATGGGCAGTGGTTTGGCTAAAACTCTTGGGTAAATCGTCTTTACAAGAGAAAGGAAACTTTGAAATACTCCTTATAATGGCCTGTACAGGGAGACTGCCCGAAAACTAAGGGGCACCTTTTTTCAGGGTTCAGGTATATGAAAGGGCAAGCATTTAACCACAGGTCGCCCAGGCTCGAAATATGAGCATCGGCGAACATCGGCATTGTTGCGTAAGGTTTACCTTTATATAGAGAGAAAACCGTTTACAGTACAACCCATAAAACGGCCATAAATCGGCCAATGGACCACACAGGATAGATGGGACACATTTCATGTAACGTAAGCTGTTCATTTTTTATTGAAATCCTTTTATTTTCGCAGGTTACGGAAACGATAGGTTTTTTCCCCATACAAATCCTTATATTTCGAATGTTACGCAACAATGCCGATGTTCGCCGATGCTTATATTTCGAGCTTGGGCAACCTGTGATTTCACTAATTGATTGAAGTGTATGAGAGGGTGGGGGAATCTCTCATTGTGGTCTGTGAAAGTGACAGGTGCATTTTGGTGGCTTTGAAAAAGACACGAAACCTCTTTTTTTAATAGCAATCTCAGAAGAGAAGAACAGACAACCGTTGGACAACCTTCTGGACGCCCCGAGGACACACAAGGAACCAAGGAAGACCAAAGACGAGATGGCGGGATGACTTATAAATAGTTTCGTAAAACACTGGCATCGTGCTGCGCAAAACGTGATCCAGTGGAGGTCAGTTGGGAGGGCCAACGTCCAACGAGCGACATTCAACGGCTGAAACTGATAGTCGAAACCAGCTGTGTTTGATTTCATCTCAGCGGCACGTGGAGTCTCCAACGGGAAGTTAGAAATAGGGCAAGCTAATGTCATGGTTGAAATTAGAATTTGTCTTGATACCACGTGCCGCAATCAGTGCGATCTTTTGCTCCCGCCGGTGCCTCTTCCCTGTCATGTCATCCTCATGTGTCGCGTGCAGGATCAGATAGGTTGCTATGTAGGATACTCTAACCGTTGTTACAAGCAATTTGATTGAATCAGAATGTTCTAAAGGTTGGATAGAACTAGAATTTGTCTTGATACCACGTGCCGCAACCAGTACGATCTTTTGCTCCCGCCGGCGCCTCTTCCCTGTCATTTCATCCTCACTTGTCGCGAGCAGGATCAGACAGATTGCTATGCAGGATACTCTGAACTGTTGTTACAAGCAATTCGATTGAAATCAGGATGTTCAAAAAGGTTGGATAGCGTTACTGACCTAAAAATCTCCGAATCCTGTGATCTGTGAATATGTGTTCAGGAACCAGGGGGTTCTCAACAAAGTTTTATACGGGGAGTCTCCAACCCGAGGCCCAACCCCTTACCCTTTTACATACCGTTTTTGAGTGAAAAGGAATCCTTTTAGCAAAAACCTTCTAATGACAAATGGCGGCCTTTTACATACCAAAATCAGAACTTTTAATTAACGGTCCAGATAAGGAGAGAAGCAAATTAAACGCAATGAACACATCGGAATGCACTGAAAGGTGCTAACTTTACTAGTGTCTCTATTAAATTTCGGATTGGTTTAAACATCAAATTTTACGAAATCTTCGCTGAACAGCATATATATTAACCCCTTGTTTTCTAACCACCTTCCTTATAACAAAATCTCGTCTGAGTCTAAGTAACACAGAAGTCCTATGTGAGGAACATGTAACAGTTGTAAACTTTTCTTGGCTATTGTTTGCAACTCTTATGATTCGTCGAAATCTTTTAACACAAAAATAACCCTTTAAAAATGGTCTTTAAATACATTTTATTTCGTAAACTGCTTTTTATAGGTTTATGCATTCTCTGTGTGAAAATGAAGCATTCCCATGTGGGGAAAGCGTATTGCACCATAACAAAAGAAATTGCTTTCCGTGTTTCCCAGATCTTTACTTAACTGCTGTAAATGCACAGTCTTTTAAACATGAATGAATCACAAAATAACCAGATGCTTTAAAGGCATGCTTCCTGTCACTTTTATTTTTTAAAAAAATTCTATCTCAATTTAATGACTTTGTTATCACGGTGTGCAATGAATTATAATCAGTAATTGTACTAGAAAAATTTAAATGATTGTTATTATATTATATTGTTTACAAAAGTATTATAAAAGGGGCTCTCCCAAGAGTTAATTTGTTGAGTGTCCCAGCGTCAACTAATTTTAAAATATATAATAATAATAATAACCATTAAGAGATTCTGTACAAGTTGGGCGTTTTACTGGTCCAAGGCAAACTTGATTTGCAGCAATTGACCTAACTCCGTGAAACTGTGAAAAGTTTGAACCCAGGAGTCATTTCAAAACTAGGTTGAGTTTGATCGTCCGGGTGAACGTAGTCCTAACTCCCTTATATAGCTTGACTCCCGCGTAATTTAATCCAGTCAGAAGTCAGTATTTACGCAACTAACAGTAACCTGATTCGTTGATTTGAACGTGGGTGGTAAAACGTGCTTCATCAGTTTTTTAGCCTGTTCTAGGCGTTCAGATAGTGGGGGGCGGTGCGAAGTTAGAAGGAGCGCGAAAAAATAAAAGCGAGGGAGGAGGACTCTCCCCAGTCCCCCTCTACTTTTCATCGCTTTCTTTATTTCGCACCGCTCTCCCATACCTCAACGCTTGGAACAGGCTATCAGCTATTCAACTCGTTTTGCAGCAATGTTTCAAAATAAGTTGCACGTTTTTGTTGTTCGTTTAACCGTAGCTTGAGTTATGCGGTTGAAAGCTTAAACAGCTTTCGGACGCCTTCTCTAAACTCCCTCTTTCGTATGGAGTAAACTACAGGATTCCAGGCCATTGTAGAAGCGTAAAGACAGTGAGCAGTTAGGATAGCCTCCACAGGCAGTACTTCGAAAGTGCGATAAAAATTTATTATCCATAAGGGAAAGAAACACAAAATAAACACACCAATAATGATCATGGCATCGATGGCAGCCTTTCCTTCTTTAAGCAATTTTGCAATCCTCATCTGGGTTTTGCCAAGCGTACGCCTCTTTGAGGGAGGACGTTCCAGGGAGGGCAATGTAAACTTGTTATCCGGGGGGTGGGGGACGATATTTTCGGATTTCGCACAGTCAGACTGGCTGTGATGACGTTCTCCTCTGGTTATAGAGCTCATACCGTCTTCACGCATCTCCTTGTGAAATTGTCTCGATCTCGTTGTTGATGCCGGCCCATGAGAGATTTCTTCCAACCTGTAGTTGGTATTGGATATTTTACATTCTCTCATTCTGTTTACCTTTTTTTCACCCCTAGAATATAGATTGTTACTCTTGTGATTATGGCAAAAATCATTACCGCCTTCGTCTTTGTTTCGAGTCAGGCATATTGCTCCCTTTGGCAAATCATTCCCATCAACCGAGGTGTGGTTTTGGTTTTGTAGCGACGAGTGGCCTTCTAACGAGGTATGCAGCTGAGTTTTCATTTTGGACAAATAGTTTGCCATGAAATTTTTCACATCGTTGAGAACACTCGTCTCGTCATGTTCACTGGATGACATCGTTTTAGTTTTTCTCTTGTCCTCCTGCTGTCGAACGCTTTGATCTTGTGAAGGCTCGTTCTGCTCTGTACCGTTTTCCTTATTTTGGAACATACCATCTACATCGCATCGGAGTGGAAATACCTTGACACTGTATTTAATCCGGCGGACTACCGACAGTATTTTGTAGTTTAAAAAGAAGATTAACCCAAAGGGAACAAGAAATGAAATAGCTGAAAAGGGAAACAAGGTTTCTTTGTCCCATTTCGTCTCGCAGGCAAAGATTTCTGGGCGATCGGTGTACACGAATCCTCCCCATCCGATGAAAGGACCAACCGAGAGAACCATTGGTGCTACCCACAAAAACATCACACCTAGAAAGGTGCGTTTCTTTGTAAGGCGACCGGTATAGTTGAAAGGATCTTTAAAGATGGCCCAGTATCTCTCATAAGACACGAGGCAAAGATGGAACACAGTGCTAAGGTAAAGCGACCTGGCGAAATATGCTGCGATGTGACACCAGGTGGTACCAAAAATCCATCTCTCCAGACCAACGCATACTGAGCGGTTGCTAGTGATCATTACCGTAAACAGTAAATCTGAAAGAGCCAAGCTGGCCAGCAGAAAGTATCGAATGTAATGGAAACTTTCATAAATATTCACGACGAGCAGGACCAGCAAATTTCCGGAAAAAGCCGCTAGCGTAATCAGTCCTAAAAACAAGGCAAACACGATCATGTTTCCCGAATATAGACTGAAAAATTAAAATGTGATTCAGAAACTACCACAAGGCATCAAGGTTTCAAGGTGAGGTGTTTATACGGTCTAAATAGTTGTATTTTGGCTGATTTTATTTGCCTTCTCCTATAAACGTTATCATACATCACGTTATCATTGTCGTTATCTTTGTTTTTTTCCTCACGAATGCTCACTTTTGACCTCGCCGTTTCCCGGAATTAACTGTCGAAGGCTGGGGAGTTTAGTCACTGGGTGGGCTCCATCCCAAAATAGAGGCAGGAGCAGGAGAGGGAAGGGAGGCGGGAGCTTTGGACGCCCCATTTCCGCCCCCCCCCCCCCCACCCAAACGGTATAGGTATAAAAACATAGAAAGTTGTAAATTGCGGTCAAAAGAAAGCCAACAAAAGAGTATAAATCAGTTTTGGGTTTCGCGTAATAAAAAGATTGAGATGATGATGATGAAAGCAACCGTTGTAGCGATCCTGCGATACTCGAGATTAATCCTAAGCCCTTAGACTCCCCCGAACTCCCCCCTCCCCCCCCCCCCTGCTACCCAATGCAACTGTCTGGAGAAATCGACTCTTGTATGTTTCTTAACTTCTAGTCTCAAATTCAAGAGTTTAAGGGCCGGCTCAGGACACACAAATGTAACTGGTTTCCGTGTTTTGGCGTAGCAACCAGTCAATTTTGTCTCTTTCACTTCCGATCTGTGGTAAGGGACGAGGCAGCCCTTGCCTTGTCGAGTAAATCCTTTAATAAAATCTTTCTTAAAAACCGGTGTAGCAAAACGTCGCAATGCTATTGCACAGTTTTTCCGTCAGAAAACTAAATTATCAGTAAGGATACTTTTAGATTATAGCACTTTTGGTAGTTAGTTTTCAGTTTAAGGGAATGAATAGCCAGGTTACAGAGGTTAAAAACAACGGAAATTACCTATCACTTTCAGAGGTGTTTTTCAGGTTTATCAAGTGTGGCTTACGTTGCATACATATTGGTTTCGGCTAAAACTGAGAGATAACTATGGCGCTCACCTACCAGGGAGTTTTATTTACTGGTCTTAGGATTGTTAGATATAAAGGTGTAGTAACTTTGCTTAATTAATTTAGTTATTAAAAACACTGGTTCCGTTACATTTGAAAAATTGTACAACAATCAGACCTGTATTAGAATACTGCGCTCCTGTTTTCCATCACGCACTCTCGGCTTATCTTAGTGAGGATATAGAAAGAATTCAGAAAAGAGCGTTTTCCATAATTTCACCTGCCATGTCATATCGCGAATGCCTTGACAGCCTAGGCCTGCCAACGCTATATGATAGACGCAACGGACTATGTAGACAATTGTTCGATTCTGTTGCTATCAATCCCGGACATAAGTTATACCACCTGCTGCCACCAAGAAAACAATCCAGCTGTATAAGTTATATAATTTGCCACATTCCCATACGGAACGTTTCAAACGCTCTTTTGTTTATGCTTTGTCCCAGGGTTGTGCATAAAGCTCTTAAAGTTTCAAAGAAGTCGACTTTATTGTAAGATTTTTATACATATTTTTTAGCTTTACTACACAAGGTATTTATATTCATATGATTGTAATTAGTTTTATATTTTAACTAATGCTATTTGTAAAATACGCAATTCAGTTCTACGACTGCAAAGTATTTCTACAATAAACGATTTATCTATCTATCTTGACTGGTTCTCCTCTCTCAATGGAGTTTACAGGTACGCGTCAACAGGACCAAACGTCTAGTCTCAGGACAAGAAATGAAATTTATACCGCAATGAAAGTCGCAATGAAACATTAACGGCCCTTTCGAGTATTTTCATTTCCTGGCCACATTTATTTTGTTTGTCTTGCTTTCGAGTGATGGATTCTATTTTAGCCTTTTTTTAAAATCCTCGAATCTGTCCTAAAATGGTCCTCACAGACCTCAAACCTCCAAAAAAGGGGCTTTACAAAAAGGACGTTTATTCTCTTTTTTTATACTTTCAAAACAAGGAATTATCAGTGTTTACGGTAACGGAAGGAAACGAATCGGACGGTCTAAATTGATTATGTATATGGTTAACTGCAAATATATTGAACCACCCATAAAGAGATCCTCTCATAACAGGGTGGGTATGGGGAGCCAAAACTGAGGCTATGTTAAGACACTCATTTCTGACTTTCCCTACTGTCTTGCACGGCATTTTCAATTTGAAAGTTCTCTTCCGTGAAATCATACTTTGATTGACAAAAGTATAGTGGTCTCCGCAGGGTTTAGAATCTTTTTTAAAGGTATCAACCCACGCAGTGAGAATATTCTCCCGGGCGTGTAAATCCCTATCCTCTCTCTAATGACAAGGGTGTACTCCCACAAGATATATCGCATTCACCAAAGAAAAAATCACAACCGTAATGTTCGGAAACAGATATGTCTTAATGTTGGCCTTTTCCATCGTTTGTGCTCCTTCAAACGTTTTCATGCATACATCCTTCGAGCAGGAATTATTTAGACTTCTTACGTTAAGATAGCCCTCGAGCAAAGGTCGCACTTGGGAAAGGTTTTCATCTTTGCCGGCTAAAAAACCACAAAAATTCGAAACCGCAACCGGAAAGAAAACTTTTAGTCCAACCGAGGAGGGTCGCATTAGTGGGAGTTAATAGTTTTTACTTTGACACATTGAGAACTTAAGAACGCCAGATACCAGAAAACATTTTTCTCTTCTTCGTCCAAACCATTGTCGAAGGATCTTTTTCCTCCGTTCCCAGTTTCAGGAGGATGGGACAGATAAAAAAGACCAGAAAGTTCTTGGATGCGAATAGTACATTTGGCTTGGAGAATAACAAACCTGTGAAGTGTTTGCTTGTGTAGACGGGAACTGGTGCGCCTTCAATAGAGCTAGTTCCCGTAAAAACCTGAAAATAGCGAAGGTTTTTAAGCGAGTGAAGTCCTTGCTTGTAGAGAGTTTTCGAAAAAAACTTGAAATGGCGAAGGATAGCCGAGTAGAAGCCTTTTCGCGAAGGTCTGAAAATTCGACCGAGTTTAAAAATTGATCGTGTTTCAAATGGATCACGCTCATGACAAGGCGCTGACAGTTACCGCTGTGATGCCTATTGTTTAGCTCGAGTTTTCCAAAATCTGCCTGCCCCACCCAAGCACTACGGCGTCTTTGATGTTTTTGCCGATTTTCAAAGTTTTTTCTAACTTGAAAACTCGGGGTCGCACTTAGCAATGTCCACCGATGACAGATTTCTACCGCAAGGTAAACAAATTCTCCCAAAAATTTGCCAAGTGCGACCCATGCCATGCCCCGATTTCGGGGGAAAATTTCGGCGGCGGACCTGGCCTTGCCCTATTCTTCTCGCCGGCTCCGCCACCAAATCCCCCGAAGTCGCCCACAAGTGAGCTTGCTCGAGGGCTATCTTAACGTAAGAAGTCTAAATAACTCCTGCTCGAAGGATGTATGCATGAAAACGTTTGAAGGAGCACAAACGATAAAAAAGGTGCCTGAAAACACGCAGTTGCAACTGATACCTTAAACAATGCTCGTTACTTCGGAAGTAAACAGTTTATTTCGCCTATCGAATGAAGGCTCCAGTGCCGCGTGTTTGAGGTGAACTGTGCTCTTATTTTGACTACGGTAGTTCTTTTTTTCTCGGAATAAAAAATAAAATGGTTTCCCATTTAATGCAAACAAATTTATGTGAAAGATAACTCTTGACGAGTAGTGTTATCAGGAAAATATGGTATAGAATAGTATCTTCTAATATCTAAAGCGTGCTCCTTTTTTCAGTTACTGCTTATTTCCGCTCGTTGGAATAAAAAAGTATGACTAACTCACGAAGGATATTCACAGATCCGTAAAATCAAGTGTGTCACTTTTTACCTTTCTGTGAGTACGACCCTGTAAATTTGCCCAGGCGTAGTCAATCGATGAAACGATTATCGATATCAATCGATTAAAATTATGTCTTCAATTCATTACGATTTCCGATAGAATTCGATAACGATTGATTTATCGATTGTAATCGATCACTATCGATTATTATCAGAAAAGACCTTTATCATTCAATAGGAGTTTAACATTAGCAGGATATTGTGTGTACCAGGTGAAACTAGGTGAACAGGATACTTTTATCGCCGCATGCGAGGGAAATCCAAGACAGTCCTGGATTCTGGATTCCATGGCGTGGAATAGGAATTCCAGGTACTGAATTCCGGATTCTTTGTTAGTGGAACTGGATTCTAAATTCCAATCGTTCGTGGGATTCCGGATTCCTTGAGCTGTATTCCAGATTTGCGGATTCCACAAGCAAAAGGAATGTAGAAGTGCCCCAGGTAAAGGAATCCGGATTCCATGGCATGAGGCGGGTTTTAATTCATTCATCCAGTAAGTTTGAAAGATATTACTCGCATTTATTAAAAAAATTTTTGGATCACAACAACAGGGAGCTTAAGCAACGACGACGGCGACGGCAACGAGAACGGCAAAAAAGCAATAAGTTTATATAGCAAAACAACAACTTTGCACGTGCAATACACTTTTTGTACTTTTCTTAGCCGTCGTAAGACGACTACGATTTGAAACTTTCTAATTTCACGCGCCTGCTTTAGAAACTAGGTGAACACAACACAATTTATTTTTCTAAACTTCAATACGGTCCTTTCGGATTTAACCCCAGAAAATTTAGCCAAAATTGAAACTGAACGAGACATGAAGTCTAAAACAGTGCGAATTCACTTTTTAAGTGACGTTTTTCGGTTTGTTGTCATCCAGAAATTTTGCTAACATGGTAACGTGACGTCACACTTCTCCTCTATATTGCGACTAACATAAAAATGTATGACGCTTATCCAGTCATCATATTTCGGTGAGACTGATCTCTTCAACAGTGATTCTAGGATTGAAATCAACTTCCACAAACGGGACTTTAGATGCTCGCTGATGACCAGCGCAATCCTCTACCCATAATTCCACAGACACTTGTCCTGCAGGGCGTGCGCAGTAGCCTTCCATTCTCATATGACGGTATTCCATTCCAGCAAACGTCTTGCTGCCTTCTAGCCTCGCTTCTATGTTGCCACCTTGACACTCAATACCATCAAAGGCAAAGAACCATCGCTTGCAGCACATGGTACAGAAACCAACTCGCAAGCTCCCTTCAAACGTTACGTGCAGCACGCTCCCTGAATTAATCTTGTTGAAAATACATTCCTTAAAAAGAAGAAGAGATCGATTTAAAGATTATCGTTTTTAAGGTTTAGAAATGATTATAGTTAAATTACCACCAGAGCAACAATAATAGAGTAAAAGAATTTAATTGTCGGCGAATTTCTGTAATCGTCCATCGTTCTGCTATTGATAAGCTAGCCGTTGATTCACTCGCCTTGCTTGTTTGTGGACTGAGTCTTATTCCCCCAAAGCGAGAGAAAGAGTATCTGGCAAATTGTTTCAAATCAAAGATTTTTGAATGATCAGAATGATAAACTCGTGTCTGGCAAACTCTCCATGTGTGTATGTATTTAACAATTATCCCTTGAGCCCGAATGGGCTGAGTCAATAGCCCATGAGGCCGAATTGTTTCAGCAAAATCCAACTAGTTGGTCAAAAATATCGAGACAAAACAACTTGAGCGAGCAAAACGCGATTCAACCGCCATTTTTTTGGTTTTCAAAGCCGGCGCTTTTCGCTACTAGTGGGCTATAACATATAGACTAGTAGTAGTTCAACCAATCAGAACGCAGCATTGATAATAGTCCACTAGTTGGATTTTACTAAACACAGTTATACGTGACTTATAATTTCATCCGCGCTTAACGAGTGTCTTTTGGTCCATAACTTTCAAAACAGCTAGTCCACAGAATGTCACCGAAAACACGTAACACAAAAGACCATTTCCAACTGCCCCAAGCCTCAATTTCAAAACGAGGCTAGGCGCGAAGTCATTGATTTATAACAGGAGCCCATCAAATGGAGCCTCCATCTCCCATACAAGCCCTTGGAGTCAACCCTTTCCCGAGTAGATTTATAATTAGAACGGTTCCCAGGGGAGACTTCGCGTGCCGAAGGTGGGAAGAGCCAATCACAACGACGAAATGACACTGCTATTGTACTTCATCAAACAGCAGGAAATTCGTTGTTGACAGGCCAAACACAATCATAAGCTAGTGAAACGTGACTTTAGCGTTTTCATCCCTCAGAGATTTTCTTTATTTTTTCTTTCTAACGGGTAGATTATACTGTGGAGAATTTTAAACTCTGACTTTTTTAATCTTAATTTTGGTTGCTTGTCTCACATTAAGAGGCCATGAAGCTGGTCTGTTACATGCATAATGATTAACTACTACCTGCAGTCTGTAGTTCTGACAGGATTCGTTTTCTTTAGCCAATTTTTTTTGAGCGTTAAGGTTCTTATTTCGGCTAAATGACTCAGTATTAATCAAATTTCTAGTTTTTCAAGTTTTTTTTTCCGAAATGCGTTTATCTGAATAAATACTTGTAGTCCTTGTGGTTGTTTTGTCCGTCAGCTAGTGTGATGATTCCCTGCTATGTTTTGTAACGCCGGGTCCAGCCATTGTCTTCTCGCAAAAAAGTGATCTACAGATGCGAATTCGAAGGAAGGAATTGAGCCTAAACTTCTACATTAACTGCTGAGAATTGTCCTGTTAGTCAGTCATAATTCTTTTGGCGCAGATACAATCCATTTTGTTTTTCTTGAGATAAGTGGGTCTTTAGACTGGAGCGCGATGTCACAAATTCCTCCGTTAGCAAATTACTTTTGAGTTAGCTTCACGGTCGAGCAACTGTTGTCTTCTGTTCAACTTTTCAAGTGCCGGTTTTATCAGGCAACTCTCATGGTGGTACAAGTCAGTTGTAAAGGAAGACTGCAATTTCTCAAATTTCGGAGCTGAAGCATTCCTCGTTAGTTGCTACTTAGGTCATCGCTTTTGCACGCGGTTCTTAACTGGCGAAGTCCACTCCACGGTGATGACAAAAATCAAATGATCCTGGCACTTTTTCGGCGCTGATCATCGAAAGTTCCAAATCGTCCACAGAGCGCTTAATTGTCGACTCTTTTCAAGGTGCATGCTTAAATGTGGGATGTATGACAGCAAAAAATGAAACACTCGCAAAGATAACCTTTCCGTGATCCTCAGTTCGCTGCCTTTGTCCCATCGCTTCATGCTCAGTCTCAGTCGGGTAATTCATTAACTTTTATTTCATGACCCAGATCCCAGCGGCTGTAAAATTGTAAAAATGGACGAAAAAGAAAAAACGGAAAACGGTCGAAGGACGGGCTTCTGAGTTCGACTTCATCCATTTTATTTTTTCACGGTGACACACGAGACTCACGGAAATATGACACTTTTCGCGGGAAACAAGCCGTTCTATTTATAAATCTACTCGGGAAAGGGTTGACTCAAGAAATTAATGGAGATGGAGGCTCCATTTGATGGGCTCCTGTTTATAAACGACATTTTATTCTCTTCCCCTCTTCCCCTTTCCACCCCCTTATCTCGTTAAGGTTAACAGTGCCGGATCGGAACCTTGAGATAAGGGGGCGGTCATCCAGACCCCTAGATAAGTGGGGGGGGGGGGGCGGTCTCCGGAAAATTATTTTTTCGGCCCTTCGGGCCTCAGTTTGGTCTAAAAAATGGGGGGGGGGGGGGGGGGAAGAAGGGCGGGCCCCATGGGCCCTTCTCCTGGATCCGCCACTGAGGTAGTAAAAGGATACAAAAAAAACACAATAAATAAATAAGTAGACCTTTAGTAGTCCGTACTCTTGTAGAGGATATACGCGCTTCCATGCGCATGTTTTCCAGCTATTTAAAGACGCTGATATCCCAGGGGGGCCTTTAGGTCCTTGGACACCCGGAAATCCCGGGTCTCCTTTGTCTCCCGTCTTGCCCCTTCCCCCATTATCTCCTGGATCTCCAGGAGCTCCTACATATCCGGGCTGGCCGCGTTGTCCTCTTTCCCCTCTATAACCTGCAAAACAACCAGAGAACCTCCTTAATCGCCAGTTTAAAAACGAGAGGGGAACTGGAGCCGAGATGTGTCCTGCTATTGTTTCTGGGGTCGTTACTGGGATCGTAACGGTCAACTATTGGCCATTTTATTTACCTGTCCCAAATAACAGTCCCAGAAGTCTTTACGAAAGTTGACTTGGCCCTTTGCGAACTGTCACCTGTTTCGCGGGTATTTAACGAGGAAATGTAAAGGGATTCTTGTCAAAAGTTTGTTAAAAAATGAGCGAGTAATTTTCAACTTGCACGCTTGGCACCTCACAACAACAAAGAGATTGCCAGTTTTCAATAAAAATCAGTTGAAAGAAAGCGAAAAAGAAGATTATACGTAACTATCAGGTTTACCAAAATCTTATTAGATCAGCTCACCCTCCCCTCCCCTAACCCAACATTTTGCCTAAAGGGAAAAGTAAGTGTTAACATTTACATATCAAATTCTGCCTTGCTGAATTCTGCATTGCTGATCGTACTACGTGGATATTAAATAACAACACCTATAGAACCCAAAACAGAGCGGGGTTGTAGCCGTCGACAGCAGTTTTGCCATTATTGTTTAGAACCACAATAACGGCGAAACAGCTGTCGACTGCTAACTTCCCGCTCTGTTTTGGGTTCTATCGGTGTCGTGTTGATGTCTTGGACTGAGTTAGTTTTCACGTACTACGATCAGCATTGCAGAATTTAACCCTTTCACTGCCAGAGTGCTTGATCGAGTTTTGTAATGTGACTCTAACTTCTGAGTCAGTGGACCAAATCCTATGATGTGACCACTCAAATAAAAGCTCTCTGCCTGTACTTTCACATGGTGCTATTTGTTTTTCAAAATTTCACAAAATAAAATTTGGAAATTTGGTCGAAATTTGCTTTTGGCTAAACTTGGCAGTGAAAGGGTTAATATGTCTATATGGTATTTTTGCTGATCAGCTCTTCTTTATAGATCCTAAGTTCTGCGGCATATTCGTTTGCAGTTCTTTGCGCTCCTTTGTGATTAATATTCGTGTTAACATTTGGTTGGGGGAGGGGTAGGTGGGTACATTCTATACTATATACCTGGACTTCCTTTAATCCCTTTTTGCCCAACGAGCGGGACTGGCTCTGTAATGTAACTAAATCCCTTGGGACCTCTGTCCCCTCGGATTCCTTTTGGCCCCGGTACACCCCTGGGGCCCACATCTCCTTGTACTCCCATTACTCCACGGGCCCCAAGGAAATCCTGTCTACACTTTCCTTCTACCTGTAAAAATAGCCATATCAAAGGTAAGCCATGACAAAATGCCCTAATAATTTCAAAAAAACAAAACAAAACAAAACAAAAACAAAAACAAAAATGTCTTGCTGAAAAGTATATGAAAAAAAAAAATTCCCATTTATATCCTGAAACTGCCGACGATAAGGCAGGCTATGTGAATATTTTGATTATCATTTCGTGGAGAGAAAGCCGGTTACATTAAAACCGATGAAATGACCATAAATTGTCACGTGGACCACACAGGAGAGACGTAACACACATTTTAAGTAGGGTAAGCCGTTTTTAATTGAATTCTTTTTTTTTCCGAAGGTTATAGAAAAGATGGTTTTTTTTCCCCATACAAATCCTCTTATTTCGAATGTTGCGCAATAATGCCGATGCTCATTTTTCGAGCTTGGACTACCTGTGGATAGGCTGGGCTACCCGTTGGTAAACCAGTTATCCCTAGCAGAGCGTTTACAAGGCAGGCAGGGTACCCTCTTGCTAGGTTAACCCTAGAACCAGGGTAACATTACGTGTCTTTTAACCACGTCGCGTAAAAAAGAAGAAATGTGGGTGATGTTAGGATAACCATACTGCTACGGTAACCCTATCACCAGGGTTACCCTCCCTCCTTGTAAACAGGCCCTAAAAATTCCAACGGAACTATGCAGGGCATCTTAAAATAGTAGAAGTCGTGAAGAGTGTTATAGACCTCACCTCGCCACAGAGAAATCTTCCCCAATGAATAGTTTGCTGTGATTCTACTGCTTGGTATAAACAGGTTGCCAAGACCAATATTGCGATCATCATGATTCGAGTCGCTGCGATCAATTTGATCAACTACAAAAAGAACATTGGAGAGCTTTTCAACGCCAAAACAATGGTATTTTTAACCGAGTGAGCCTTGGCCCATTTCAGAAACGGTCCGTTTTTTAAATAATCATCAAACATGTACACAGAAGCCGGGAAAGAAAGCGAAAAAAGAAGTTATTCAGATTGGAAAAAGTCATTGCCATTTCCCAACGTGACTGTACGTGCAAATTTCGCTAAAACGTAACTCATCATGGCGTACATCAACTCAGGCGAAAAAAATTTACTAATAAAAAATTTTGAAGTTGTAAGAGTAACTTTAACAAGTATATTTCCGTGACGATGCGACTTTCGCGATGAACGAAAATTCCAACACGCAAGTCACGCGAAAACTTAGCGTAGCAGGTAAGGAGATATTAAACACTGAAAATAGAAATGAACGTTTAATTTCCTAGACGCACAGTGACAATAAATTGAATGAAGGTATTCATTTAACGTAAAATATATTCTTTAGTTTATAAATGGCTCGTTTACATAACTGCGAGAAAGACCACGAACGTGGGCAAATCGTCATGGTGAAACACGCGCGCATCGAATAGCCTGCGAATACAGCCGTCTCTACTCGAGCGAGGAGAAACAGCTGCATTCGCAGGCTAGCGCGTCGAGTTGTTTGAAGCAAAGCTAGGTGTGCGTTTCAGAGTTCATTTTACCAAATCTGTTATAAGAGAAACACTTAAAGGTATTTTCAAGGCCAAGCAGACTGCGTAGCTGACACACAATGGAACGTGAGAAATATTATAAGCGACGCGCACGATAGAGAAGGAAGCGCTCCCTCTTTCCTCCCGCGCACTCTTCTCCCTCGCTAGCACCACTCGCTTTTTGCCATCCATATTTCCATGCGCAGGCTAAGCATGCACTGAATATGGAGTGTTTAATTAATCTCATCTCTGTAAATGGCTGGTTCTTTTGTGAATACGTCCACCTCAAGTTAAAAACCATTGAACTGATAAGGCAAGGACGTTTCACGTTTGACACGTTTGTTAGTTTGCTACCATATAGCTATGAAGAGACTCACCTGCTCGTAGATAAATTCTCTCAAATATCTCTCAGTAAAATGCTAGAAGAAAATTATTTTTTCACTTATCATCTTAAGAATAAAGCGCACACCAAGATCAGAGTATTTTGTTTGACATCGCGACTGTGGAGTGTCTTGTTTCCTCGAGTTAATCATTTTTTTGTTTTAATCTACTACTTCCTGTCTGTAGTCACGCAACAGCTAGCGATCGTTTGGGTAGCCAGTGAACTGAAGCCCCCTTCAGGGGTAGCCTTGTGCCTGGGCTACTTCTCTCTGTCTGAGAAGATATTTCTCTTACTTCGCAGGTAGCCTGCGTAGCTGGCGGTATTGTGTGGGTGCGAGATTTTAAAAAGTTTTGGCGGCGGAGCCGTGTTCCAAAAAAAAGGATTAGGGACGAGGCGGTTGAAAAGCCTGCGTAGCTGGCGGTATTGTGTGGGTGCGAGATTTTAAAAAGTTTTGGCGGCGGAGCCGTGTTCCAAAAAAAAGGATTAGGGACGAGGCGGTTGAAATACCGCCTGCCAGAAAACCCCGGTATTTTGAATGGTCCGCACACCAGTGTGCGGGGAAACGGATTGGTCGAGGGCCATACATATGTCAATCATGTTAGATGAGCCTTCGCGTATATTTCCCAATTTAGGGAGCAGATGGCAAACTGGAGAAGACGTACATGCAAAGCGATTGTGATTTCCGCTTTAGAAAGAGCATAATTGATGACCAAATTGCCGAAATGGCGTCTTTAAACTTCACAGCGCTGGAATTGTCTTAATTTAGCCGTAGGAAACAAAGGTCAAAGAAAATTAAAACACTTTACAACTGCATCTGAGATCAAATCCTATCAGGAACACCTACAGAAGAATAAACCACCGGAAATGGTTACTCAGTATGCATGTAACAAACCAGCTTCATGACCTTTTAATGTTCAGCCTAGTGTTGCAAAAAAAGATTTACTCAGTCAAAGTTTAGAATGATACATTCACTGTGTAGTGCTAGTAACCTTCGAGCGAGAGCCGAGAAAATAAAAAAAACCTCTGTTCAAGCAACACACAAGGTCACGTTTCACATTGTCACGAGCTTTGGAGTCGTGTTTAGCCTGTCAACGCTTATTTCTAAACTGTCTCGCGCGGAAATAATCGGAAGTTTCAATTTGCAGGTTTCTCTTTGATTGGCTGATTTAATTGGGATCAGCTAACGTGACAAAAGTGGGCGGCATTCGAAAAATCATGGTTCTCTGGCAGGCGGTATTTCTCGCGGCTTCGCCGCTCGTGACGGCTCCGCCGTCAAATCTCACTCGACTATATTACAACGGCTCCGCCGCCAAATCTCACTCGACTACTACACAATACCGCCAGCTACGCAGGCTAACTTCGCAGGCGGAAGCTAGCAGACTTTGAGTCTCTTCCGACAAAGTTAGTAGGCATCGGCGATCGTATCTGAGAACCTCTCGCCTGATACTTTTTTATCAGTGTTTGCCCTGAGAAATTCAGTGGGAAGGTATCCTCCCTCGCTTAATGTAAATGAGTTCTTGCGCAAATTCTTAAGACTCCTGTTATATGCCGTAGCAACCTCGTTCTAACGGTTCTCTCCTATCCGTCCCTACGGAGCGAGAGAGAGAGACGGGTAGGAGAGAGAACCTGGGAAAGAGGTTGATGCGGTAGAGCGTTTTCACTCACGTGACCAGCCTCTATGCAAATTTATTTCAACAAAAGACAGTGCCAATAAGAAAAGAGTTTAACTCCCACAGGATTGGTTTGGAACGCCAACATGGTCGCTGTTTCATTGTTTTGGAACACCAATATCTGTGCTGTTACTGAGACAGCAAAGAAAACTTGCTTAAGCTACCTGCTTTTAAACCTTTTTCGTTACCGCACAGGATTAGCAACAAAATGGGATCCCTGTTTTCGACATGGACGGGTACTTTTTCCCTTGGTCAGCTGTAACAGTTTTCAAACTTGTATTTAAAGCATCAATTCAGGGCTTGTTACTGGCATGTACACCTTTATTCGATTATTGTACTTAAGGAAATGTAAACTTCATAACTTTTCCCGAGGGAAGTTGAGAGTTCTCCGCCGAGGGACAGTCAGTAAGTGAGTTGTTATATAGCCCAGGAAGAAAAACGTCTACGTTAAACAAAGCTTATTTCAGTGAAAGATCAACATTCACGGGTGAGAGCGGGTGACACTGCACTTTTATCCTGATACCCTATAACGTCATAGATTTTGCTTTTGTCGCCCGCGTGCCCAGGGACTTTTGGCGGGAAACAGTTTTAATTTCTGATGTCATGTGACTTCAAAGTAACCAGTAAGAGCGCGCGCTATCGGGGAAAAATTCCATCTATAAAACGTTCATTGTGACTATTGTTGATAGCGCTTGTGGTTGTTCAGCCACCATGTGTGTCAGGAATAAAAAGTAAAGGGGAAAGAGACGCACAAAACTTAATCTCTTTTCTCTCTCATCCCTTTGAGGAGTGCTAAGTAAGCTATCGTGCTGCAGCAGGGATTGCGCGATATACACATTAAAAAAAAAAACAATACGAAGAAGTGTCGATCTTTAAAATGCGTAGAAAAGAACAAGGAATGCGCCCATTCGATAACATTTTCCCCATCAATTTGGATTTAAAATTGCGGGGCAGGAACTTCTTGGATAATTATTCGACTGTTAAGCTGGATAACACTTTGGACGTTTTTCCTATCACTGGAATACCCGGGGCAGTCGTCTAGTGATAATCCCACGCGAACGGATCCGCTTGGGACAGAATTGCAATATCCAGAGATACTTCCGTGCATAAAATCCGGAAGGATATTTTTCCCTTCATTTCCCGACACTTGTAAGGCGCTAAAGACAGCGTTAATGCTACCAGGATCGGTGCATGTTAGGTTGTCAAACGTGAAGTACCAAATCTTGCAGCAGCTGTCGCACAATCCCACGTGCGTCTGGCCTTGGTAGGTGACGTGCAATGAGGTGTCACCACGTTCCTTTAGAAATGTGCAATACTAGGAGAGAGCACACAAATCAAATTAGAAGACTTACGGTAAAACAACTAGGGTATCCAATTTTTGGCAGTTTAAGCATCTAATAAATGATACTAATACAGTTCTACAATGAAACCTCTAAAAATACAAGGTTAAATGTTTTCCTACGATTTTCACCTTAGCTTTTCTTCGCACTGAGAAAAAAAATATCAATAGTTCTCTTAGGCTCTATTTCCGGCTCTCTTTCGGGTCCGCTCCTCCCCTTGAACAGACGGTTGGAATTTTAAGAGACCGACTGCGTCTGGGGCAAACTTCAAACTGTAACTCTTTCGAGGGATTAACGCGGGCTCATTTTCCTGACCGCGGTTGGTAGTCGAGTTCACAATTCCCTCGTTAACAACAATGTTAATGTTTGTTGGGCATGACGCCTGCATATTTGTAACATAAATCCTTTTCTGTCCCCAGAAAAGACCTGTAAGCCTGCATTGCGCATGTGTGCTAACCATGCAAAATCGGCCTCTGCCGTAAACCTACCGTTAACTCTCCTCTTGGCGTATTGACATCCGGCTTAAACAAACACTGCTTCCAGTTGAGTTTGGTCATTCCAGGGTCTCCGTCTTCCCCAGGGGGCCCAATATTCCCCCTATCCCCTCGATCTCCCCTTAATCCCTTTAATCCCCATGATCCGTTGGCTCCTACACTTCCCTTGCTTCCAGCCACACCTTTCCATCCCTTCAGGCCCTTAGCGCCGGACTCTCCAGGTTCTCCCTTCTGTCCTTTTACAGAACGACCACTGCCTGGTCTCGGGGGATCTCCAGGGAGGCCCACAAAACCTTTTTCTCCGGGTGGGCCTGGTGGCCCCGGCTCCCCAGTCGCTCCTTTAGGTCCAGCTGGACCCGGGAATCCAGGAAGGCCTGAGGTTAACTCGCATTGTTCCATCATCTGGATTAAAAAAGGGCGTGGAGGTGTTAGTGATGTCAAAATAATTTTCCATGACACTTAATTTTCTCCTCAAAAATCAACACTCTAGGAGAAAATCTGTTCCGGGTAAAAGGGTCATCCTCCCAGCCGAGTCAACTTAAGCAAGCGTTTATATGAGATATATGACAAAGGGGGGAGGGGTAGGGTGCTATGATCTTCCTTTTAGCAATTCTTCCTCCCTCTCTCAATTTTTGTCATCCGTTTTTTCCTCAATGAAGATATCAATTTTCAAATTTCTATTTTCCTTAAATGGGGCAAGGGTTTTCCTAGGGGACGGACCATTAGAAAAGTTATTGGGGGAGGGGAATTTTCGAGCCGCAGGAATTTTTTTTCGTTATCAAACTCCTTGTATGAATTTTTTTAAGGCCACAGCATGAATATTTTTTAGGATTAATTGGCGTGCATGAAATTTTTTTCATTTAATTTTCCCTTGCGCCCATAAATGTTTTTCATTTAATTTCCCCCCCCCCCATAAGTTTTCTAATGGTCCGTCCCTAAATTGACAAAACTACCCATTAGCAGGGGAGAGAGGATTTTTTTGTAATTTGGTGGCATTGTGTTCATCTTATTACTCCCTTGGTGATAGACTCTGGATAGAGTCCGAATTTCACGTCAATCGAGAACGAAAAGAACTCTGTAAAATATAAAATGACAGTACGTTTTGAGCCGCAATACAGTTTTGAACATTACATGGCCTAAGTATCCAGGGAAATGGCCGACAACGGCTCATAAAATCGTTATAAGAAATGTTTAACACTTGGTTTTTACTGCATATTACATACCTTACGACACTGCTGGTTTGTCCACACAATATCTCCTTGCGAATCTATCATCTCAAACATGGCAAAGGACAGGAAGATAAACGAAGCTGTGGTCATCATTGTTAATGCATCGAACTCCAATTCACACAAGGATAGCGTAGGTTGACAAAATGATACAGACGTCGAGTAGTAAGATGAGATCAACTTGCGTGACGTTTATTTGGCTGCACACAAAACAGGCGTTCTTTGTAATACTATTATGATCGGGAGGATTTCCGGATTAAAAGGACATTGCATGAATTCATTGCGTGAATGTGCACAATGGCCCAGTTGTCATCACAAAGAAGTGATTCTTTTATTTTTGAAGTGGCGCCCACGAATGGATCGCGCAGGAAGCGAGCGTCCACTTTGAAAGAGGATCATGCCAGCAGCCTCGCGCGCAGGATCTGGGCTTCGTGGACTTGGTTAAATTTCTTTCGCATTGGGGTTCATTATATCGTATTTACTATAATCAATCGTAATCGAGCGCTGGCATTTTCAAGCTTGGCCTTCATTCCGAATTGGCATGCAAATGAAATTAACCTTTTTTGATAACAGTATTCAAGTTTAGTTCAACAATTTTAATTATAAAATAAGAAATAGGTAACTGCTTTTGATGTCAATTTGCTAAGAAAAATGGAAGAGGGTGACCATTTTGATCTGGAATAACAAGAGGGAGAAGTTTTTGAAAATCCCTAGCCTGCAGTACAGGCGTTTTCTTAAGGCGCGCAAATGTTTTTCCTCTCAAAAGCGCCATGTTGAAACTCCATAAGAGAGCAGGAAATGACTCTACTCTCCCCAATCTTCCTCTGTCATAAAATCAAAGATGACGGTTACAGCAATAAAATACGCCTGCACGTTAGGTTAGGAGAGGGTTAGGTGGACAGTTTTCCAGAAGATCAGCCCTCTTACCCCTCCCTTAACCCGACATTTTGCCCTAAGTAATAAGTTCATAGTGTTGACGTTAGGTTAGGGGAGGGGTAGTTGGGTGGTTGTCCAGAATCTTATACTGCCCGAGAACCTGCGCTTTTCCGCAAGTTGCCACAACCTTTAAATGTTCTGAGTCACATCTTATTGTGATGGCGAAACCTCTTGAATTAATATGCTCCCATAACGATTGTTCAGCGGCAGGTTATATGGAATCAATGAACTTGAGTAAGTGGGGCAATTCTTCATTTGTAGGCCAACTCTTACTGGACCAGCGGAAAATCTCGTCTCGCAGAAGCCTTCGATTCTACCTTGAGAATAAAACGGATAATCAAGGCCCAGACCCCCCGACATCACAGCATCGATAGGACCAGGGCTGCTACATTCCAGGTCATTGAACATGAAGTACCAGCGCTTGCAACAGGTTTTGCAAAGGCCGATGTGAAGATTGCCTTCGTAAACCACATGAAGGACTGAATTCGAATCTTGTTTGGTGAAGATGCATTCCTAAGGAGAAGAGAGATTAATTGAGGCTGTTAAGTTAACTCTTTTAATCCCAAGAATGACCAACATCAATTTTCTCCTAACAATAGTCAAACATCATCAAGAGAAACGATTATGAGAATGACATAAGTGACCACGAAAAAAATGCGTTGATCTTTTATCAGATTTTCTTAACTAGTTTATTACGAAATGTATGTGGATATTAGGGCACCGGGGGCGGGGGGGGGGGGGTAATGTCATATATGGGCTATATAGGTATGTGCCGCTGTAATGGGTATGGTTTTCAGGCAGTTTACTCTAGGATAGGGTATATAAATCAGAGCGTTTGGGTCTAGAATAGGGTATCATTTTTCAGGAAACTGATCAGTAGGTTGACGGTTTTATCCAGGCTAGGAATTGTGGTATAAGGTTTTGTTTTGGCTAGTCTACTGTGCTAGTGACCTCAGTAGTTTCTGGAAAACAGCTACCTCTAGGATAGGGTTTGGGGAGTTTACTCCAGTATAAGGTAGCAAAATTCAGCTGAACTAGCTCTGGTATAGGTTAAGGGTTCGAGATAGGGTCCCAGCGGCACATCCCCAGCCAGAAATTCCTAAAGTACCCCCCCCCCCCCGGGATTAGGGCTAAGACGGTTAAACAAGAACACAGGGGTGTGGAATCTGGCGAGAAATGTAATTAAAAGCCATCCAAGAGCTCACGTAATACTTTTTCTTTTCGAGTTTGCGACTTGGAAACAACATACCGGTCTCAAATCTGAAAAGCCGAAAAATAAGCTAGAGTTAAAGCGAACGTTACAAAATGGTTAAGAAAATCCGCAATCCCCAAGCGCAACAAGTGTTCTCTAAATTTCTCCTATTGCTTAATAAACAGACGGGTTAGACGATAGCGCTATTGATGTTTTATGGGGCCACGTAAAGTACGGTGATTTTATTAGTTTCCATCATCGTATCTCTTTAGAAATACAGAGCGAAAAAACAAAACACAACTCAAACTACCTAAATGAGTGCATGTAAGATTCAGCAAGCTCGACCCACCCAGTGTTCAGGGTAGCAAAACGGAAACACATTCATCCTTCACAGATCTCGAGCGATGGATTACCTAGTCAGTTAAGTTATTTGCTTTCTTTTGCCCTCGCATGAAATTAAATAGAAGTAAGGCAACTTTTGCGAACGTTTGCCCCGGGCTGTGAAAATCAAGACTGAACACAAGTACAGAGGGAATCAGGGAAAATTCTACATAATAGTATTCTTCTTCAAAGAGTGAAATTTAACAGCAAGAAGGTTTCCCAACCTTAAGTAGGCCATTGTCTTTACTGCGATTTATCTCCCAGGAGCAACGCGACCAACTCCCCATTGTTCCTGCGTGTCCAATATTCCCAGGGGGACCAGTTCGTCCGGAATCTCCCTCTATGCCTTTGGCACCCTTATTCCCTCCAACACCTGGATATCCTTTTCTTCCCTTCTGACCCGGGGACCCTGGATCCCCACGATCTCCTGCTTGTCCTTTTACTCCACGGTCACCAGGGTTCCCAGGGGGGCCGGGTCGTGGACGCTGACCAGCAGGTGGCCCTTGAGACCCGGGAACTCCTGGCCTTGATCTTCCCGGAGGTCCTCTAGCTCCCTTGGGACCTATGGCTCCGACGGGGCCAGGAGGTCCCTGTCCCCCAGGAATTCCTTTGGTTCCCTTCAAGCCTTGAACTCCCCGTGTAACTTGATCGCATTCTCTTGTCATCTGAAAAATCACAAAATCGTTGCCATCATAAACTAGAAATCGTTGACGCGGAATTGTTTCATGGTATCCCTATACTTTTGTATTTGTAACATAACATCCAATTTAGCAACTAAGTTAAGTACAAGAAACATTGTGAAGATCAGTGCTCTAGTTTGGTGCTGATTTGTGCTGATAATCCTCTGTTTTACACTCACTCGTAAGGCATGAAAACGGGCAATCGGAAGCAAGCCTGTCTTGGCCTACTGTCTCAAGCGCAACCCAACTGAGAACTTACAATTATTTTAGTTGTTACCTGGATACTTCGTTCTTTGACATTTATAGAATGAATGCTTGTTAAATAACATTTCTGTTTTTCTTTCATCTTTTTCTTTAGTACTGCTTTAGAATACACATACCATAAGGGGAAAATTTTAGCGTTCAACATTTAACCCTTCCGCAGCAAGAGGTCCATAGATAATGAAAAGGACAAGAAACCCTGCTGCAAGACCAGCCTAAGGGAGTACCCCTCCGGGCCTTTTTCTCGACTCCCATTCATCCGTGCTTCCCCTCCTCAGTTCCTCCTCCTTCCCACCTATCATCCCCCAAGGGAAGTCAAAGATCTAACGCAGCAAAAGGTACATAGATAATGACAAGAAACCCTGCTGCAAGACCAGCCCAAGGGAGTACCCCTCCGGGCCTTTTTCTCGACTCCCCTTCACCCGTGCTTTCCCTCCTCAGCTCCTCCACCTTTCCACTTATCACCTCCCAGGGACGTCAAAGATCCAAGGCAGCAAAAGGTACATAGATAATGACAAGAAACACTGCTGCAAGATCAGCCTAAAGGAGTACCCTCCGGGGCCTTTTTCCCGACTCCCATTCACCAGTGCTTCCCCTCCTCAGTTCCTCCTCCTTCCCACCTATCATCTCCCAGGAAAGTCAAAGATCTAAGGCAGCAAAAGGTACATACTAGATAATGACAAGAAACGCTGCTGCAAGACCAGCCTGGCGTGAAAGATTTCCTACCTCTTGGCAGTCCCTTGCAGTCCACGGCCTTTGAAGCTGACCAATGACAAGCAAAGTATTTTGAAGAAACAACACAGCATGCAACTTCATGGCTTTTTGAAGGAAGATTCACCTGAATGAAAACGACAAAAGATACATCGTGTAAGCAATTGCTTGTTTTGTTGACTGTATCCCTGTGGAATTAGACAGATACTACGAGGGAACTATTGCAACAGTCGCTCCGAAAGGCGAAATCTGGATTCCGAAATCAGAGAAAGGCTGTCTTACGTTGGGCGACGACAGGTACTGCACAGGAGAGGAGTGAATAGTAACGAATCTCTCAGAAGAGTGAAAGACAAAAAGAGCGAAACATTAAAGTCGGTTTTACTGCTGGAGGAAGTGAAAACTCGCGTACGAAGGCCGGTGCCAATAAAGTGTGAGCGTGGTGCGCGCAAGACGTTTTCCTCGCGCGTTGCGTGTGATCCCTATGTCGAGTGTGTACCGCGCGGCAGGAATTCTGTGAACCGCCAATGCCCCCGGCCAATTTCTTTATGATGGACAGTCATTCTTTGGGGAAGGAAAGTCTAATAGTCTTCCATATTACAAAGTTGGCAACATTCTGTCTGATCTACTGAAATAACGAAGCCTGAAACAGCGTTTGTGAACTTCATTAAAGATCTTAAAGATCGAGATCTTGGGGCACTAGTGTTGATGTCTGTGGAGTACACGAGTGACATATTTGATGAATTTCTTTGACAACTTTAAAATTCTATAATTTCCTTAGTTATTCTAACGTCAAAAGATTTTCTTGATTTTCTCGAAGCAAATTGTAATTAAGTGGATGCTACTTACCAAAAACAAGGCAGGATATTGTACACAGGGAAACCTGATTTGCTTGGACTGCACGTCGTCGGTGACCCTTAGGCGGAATTTGATCTCCTCTAAATATGAACCGAAGTTTCCGGTTTCTCATCTTACCACGAGTTTCCTCACGACATGTCTTGCGTGCTGGAGCTCAATTCTTGTTCATGTCAGCTGGAGTGGGGATCAGGTAGCCCAAGTACCCGTGGAGGGGGGGGGGGATCTCTGTTAAACAAAGTTTTTTTACGGGGAGGCTGGGTCCCGAGGTCCAACCCCTTACCTTATAAAAAAACGATTTTGGACAGAAAAGGTACCCCTTTCCCGTACTTTGTATTAGCTTCTATTGACAAATAGTACCCCTTTCAAATACGAGGATTCAGAGCTTTGCATCCCTTTTAACTGGTGTAAATGCGCGGTCTTTCAAGATCAATAAATCACAAACCCGGAAAGTTTTCTAGACTTTCACAGCCGTAAAAAGCATATGTTAGCCCTTTTGGACCTTTTTACAGGCCAAAATGACAGATCTCCCTACCACCGCGGTCAAACGTCTAAATCGTTATTTTTGTCTTTTATTACTGGGATTTCATTTACCAGTTAGAGAAAAATGGGCAAAGATTTATAAATCAGTTAGTCAACATAACTATCTTTCCACTTTTCTCAAAATTTTGAGCTTTTTTCGCTGAAAACGCTTCGCACTAAAACAGAATCATGTTTGAAAATGGCGTCGATAATAACGTCAGCATCGGTTTTCAATCACTTAGAACTTTTTTAGTAAACTTTTAAAAAGTTTAGTAAACTAACAGGATGTTGGTAATACCCTAAACTTTCGATAGTGAAAGTAGCAACCTTAACTTTGAAGTATTTCGCTTAACTTTTGCAAATTTCACTCGTTTGACCGCTGTGAAGATCTCCCTACCCTTTCACATACTCCAACAAATGAAATCCCTATTCTTTCATAACTGAAGCCTGAAGAAGGTACCCCTTTCGGTCAGAGCCTCCCAGTATATGACGTAAAGACGAAGAGAGAAGAGAAAAGAGGAGAAAAAGAGGGGAAATCTCTCTCTTCCCCCCTCTCCCATCAAATCTCCAAACTCCACTCTGCTAACCTCCCAAGGAAGACCTGATATTCAGGCTAGGGATTAGGGTGCCGGGAATCAGCCGGTTCGCCCCCTGATTGCGAGTTCACCTTCTAAGTTCTATCGAGTGTAAGTTAATATTCAAACGCACAAATAATTACCTATCTTTTACTCGGCATCGAGTTCGCACTCTAAGTTCTATCAATTGTAACTTGATATGAAAACGCATAGTGGTGAGGGTCATAGGTGTGGTCATAAGAATGAGAGAGAGCGTTTTTTATGCTCCCTCACTACCACCAGCAGTTTTACTTCTACTCGGCAAATAGGCTCAAGTTTCTTGGAGATGCGCAAGCGATTTTATAACCAGGGTTCGTGCCCTCTTTTCAAGAAAAAATTCTAGGACTTTTCAAAGACACATTTCCCATTTCTCAAGGACTCCATTCAATGATAAAAGAAGCCTCGAGTATGTGTCTTTTTAGTTCTTCCACAACGTGGGCAATTTTGTCCTGAAGGTCTTTCTATGTTTGCTCCTTTTAGGCCCTTGAGAATCTGGGTTGGACAAAGTTAGCACCAATATTCAAGGACTTTCCAGCACTGACTGCAATTTTCAAGTCCTTGAATTTGAAAATTCAAGGACTTTCAAGGTGCGTGCGAACCCTGTATAACTTTTGTTATGATGATGATGATTTTTTTTTTGCTTTCTTGTTTAAGAGCATGACGTGCTATGAGAGCTTTCTGGTTAATTTAAGCTTTCGTTAAAATATACGAAAAAAGGATGAATATAATACAGTTCACATAATAAGTAAGTTTTGTTCTGCTGTCGTTTTACCCCCACTGCGGAGCCTGGTCCCCATTAGCCCTTTTTGCGCAACTTTTCGCTCTAATAGGCTTTCACATGTAGTTTGGAGGCAGTGTGACTGAGCAGTTGGAGTGCAGGGGAGTAGGTTAGGAGGCACTGCGCTCAATTTCCGCCCTGACAACTACATAGCTGGATTGTCAGCTGTGTTGCTAGGCCATGTTAAAACCCGATTTTGGGGGTGCACAGTATAGCTTCTGCGTGCAGATAGCTGGAATCTTCCTATCATGTTAATGACACTTTTGTGGTTATGTAACAACATAAATGTAATACTGTAATAAATTCACTTGTAAATCAGAAAACTTTATTGTTACTCAAATGTCGCCTGGGCTATTATTAGGCACTTGAAACCTGCGAAAAGAAACATGAAACAATGTGATGAGATTCAACAGTTATTAATTCTTTTATTATACCATTTTGAAATCACTGGTAATCCCTGCAATCTGATTAGCTCTCAGCAGTGTGATTTATTCACGAATCACACTACTTTTTGCTCTAAATAACATCGATTATAAATTGCATCATTCATGTTCTAAATTGTGTCATTTCTGTTTTAACCCTTTAAGTCCCAATTGTGACCAACATGGATTTTCTCCTAACGATCACCATACATTGTCAAGAGGTTAGGTTATGAGAAGTAATAAAATAATCACCAAGAAGAAAATGCCTGAGGATCTTTTGTTTAATTCACTCAACTATTCTCTCAACTCTTCTCAAAGGAAATGTATAGAGATAAGTTTGGAGAATTTGTATGTGGATATTGGGGCTTGAAGTGTTAAATTGCACCATTTTTTTTGCTCTATGTTGCATCATTTCTGTTTCGGGTACAACATGAGATGTGAAAGCCTTTTTGTTTCTGATTTTAAACAAAGCGGCCACTAGACCAAATAAATATTGGCAGATTGAATTCTGCGATTTCAAAACGGCTGTAAATCACGCGTATGGTCTCAGACCAAAAATGCATTTCAATTACCATTATTGGTTTCACGGTTTCTCAGAAAATTAATTTTATCTGTATACAAGAAATCCTTGCAATATTTTATCAGCAAAACTCATGCAAGCAAACTTGTACATTATTTCGATTGGCTTGCACAAGAGGCAATAAAATTACTACAAACTATGAACAGCTAATAATAATAATAATAATAATAATAATAATAATAATAGTAATAATAATAATAATAACAACACTAATAATAAAATATGAAGTGATGAAAGTTTTGATATTTCCTCACTTAAAAGGGATTGTCTCCTAAAAGTTCCCATCATGGGCAAAGGAACACCCCTTTGAACAATGGGATAACAGGTGCAACAAAACAAACAAATAATCTATAAAATACTGTAGACAAAAACTTTTCCAACAATTACCTGGCATGCAATGCGGTCCAAATCCCTCTGTCCTTGGCTGGTAAGAGATCGGCCACTGAAGTAAAGAAATCATTTTTGGAAATCAGTATGGCTCATTATTTTAACCACAGCCCTCTTTGTGTGCAATGGAGTTATATGACTTGCTCTTGGCAAGTTAGACTTTTGCCTTTGGGTAATCTTAGAATGGTGCCAAAAATCAGAACCAGCCAATTTTCTATACAGATTGACTAGTATGGCCAGCTTTAGCCTGCCATGCAGATGTTCCTAGGGCTTTCTTTCCCACGAACGTCTGCTGAAATGAGCAGTTAAATTCCTTTCCCTTTGTTTACAAGTATCAGCTGGAGATCACGTGCAAATTACCAGAGGACCAATCAGCGCTTAGTGATTATTTAATACAAGGCCAATCACTCTAGTAGTGTTGACAGGCTAAAAGCAAGTCACAAGCTCAGATTGTGTCATATGTGACCTTAGTGTTTAGATTTTCCTTTTTCTATTCAAGATAAACTAATTATTTTAACAGACGAGTTTGTTCTACGTGGTACGAAATCTGGGAGCTTTTGCTTTTCGGAGACCTGTTGGGACTTCGGCGACACTTTCTGGAATCTTGCAACCTGAGTGTACACGCTGAATTTCTCAAGGTCCAAAGTGCACTTCCCCGATCTGGAAGTGTGCTGTGAATAGTCTACGTTTTTCACAGCTCGTTTCAGCAGACGTTCGTTGGGGAGAATTGCGTGATGAGCACAAAACTTACAAAATATTTTTTTATAAATGGCACTGTCTCAATGGTTTTGTCTGGGGTTGTAGCACTGACAACTCTGAGACCTTTTTCCAGATTGATATTTGAACAGTACAAATTAATAAATATTATTACTATACTATAATTAACTTAACAAAGAAAGCTGTTGCGAGGTTTGACTGTATAGAGAGGAGAAGTGTGACATCACACTACTATGGTAGCAGAATTTCTGGATCACGACAATAGGGAGTTTTTGCAAAAGCAAAAAAGTAATAAGTTTAGAATGGCAAAAGAACAACTTTGCTCATGCATCAAGCTTTTTTGTACATTTATTAGCCGTAGCGGCATGACTCCAACATGAACCTTCGTAATTTCACTTGCCCGCTTTACCAGTAGGTGAGCACAACCAGGGTTGGCAGAAAGTTTTGAAGTAGATGGCTGGGTTGTCAAAGTAAGCGGCCAGCACTGGAGGTGCTGCTGAGTGACAAAGGTGCAAGCCTCTTGGGGGTTCTGGGGGCATGCTCTGCAGCAAAATCTTTATATTTAGACACTCTGAAATGCTGTTTTCTGCACTCTCCAAGCTATTTTTTCTCCAAAATTACTGAAAATCCAAAGAAAAACTATGCTCTTTATCTTCCAATCTTGTTGGCAAACAGTGATATCTCCTTTATAAAATGCTTCCCGTGAAGAAATGCCAAGCAGAGTAGCTGGCCGATACTAAACAAATAGGCAGCGATTTTTGCTGGCAGCTGGCTACTTTTGACAATCCTGATAACACAAAAATTTTTTTGTTTCTTTTTCTAAACTTAAATATGGTCTTTTCGGATTCAACCCAAAAAATTTCACCAACATAGATAAGACATGATAAGATCGATGAAGTTTGAAACAGTGCAAATCTACTTTTTAAGAGACGTTTTGATTTGTTGTCAACCAGAAATTTTGCTACCATAGCAACGTGATGTAATGACTTCTCCTCTATATTATAGACAATGTAGTGCATCAATAAATTTACTGCATGTTCAGATAACTTACCCACTGCTGTCTTTCTCAATGAGCTTCAGCTGTTCAAGGCCTTTCAACACACTGCGTGCTACAGACGATGAGCTACGCTCAAAGTGGCTCGGTCTTGAGCCTCGTCGCTTGCGCCCTGTTTAACAACAACAGGCTGTTTGCTTAGCTTGTTTCTTACTTTTCAAACAAATAAATGCTTAACATAACAGTGATCAAAAATTTATATTTAACATGTTGTTGATACCCTTTCCGTGGCAAGCCCCTAAAGGGTATCACGGTCATAGGCATTCGTAGCAGAGGCCATGGAAACTGGGGATATAATTGCAGCATGACTGGCGTTGTGCATGTTTTGTGAAGAAAGCTTAGGAAAGATTAATGGGAAAGATGTCAAGTTTTTCTGGAATGGGTCTGTCCTTGAATTGTATGGTTTGAAAGTGTTGATTACCTTGGAACAAGTAAACACTTCAGTGGTCAAAGAAAGAAGAATCATAATCAGCAATGGTTAAATGGTCAGGTGTTGTAAACTTCAATTGTATGCAAATGAGTCTTGTGAAGAACATGCAGTTCATTTTCGGCAATGATTGAAGTGATGTGCCATGTTCATCTCATTTTGCTCTTTGGCAATGGGGTAATTTCTCATGTATCGAGGCCCTTGATTTTTGTGTAGAACTTTATACGTGCGTACTCATTCAATTCAGAAACAAATAGTCAAATATGATATAAAATACTTGACTGTCGATAAAGTAAGACGTGAAAAACTTCTAACGAGGAAATCCTGTTTTGTGTATTAATTGGGTTCTCAGTTCTTATCTAATCTCCAGGCAAGCTCGACTTAACGCTATCAAAAGAGTTCTTGTTAGAATTATGTTTAACAAATCAACCAAAACTTTCGTATTGTTTACGATCTTATAGATCAAAGACATGATATTATACATGTTAGCTGTTCAAAAGAGTCCCACTGCATAGATTTAAACATTTAGAAATTCAATTTAAAATTGCAAGGCTTAATTAATGTGACCTGAATCCCCACTGAAATGAATCGCTTGAGTCAAGACAGACAATGTCTTAAAATATCAAGAAAAGTGGCTTAAAATATCAAGAGAAGTACATGAACTAAATCACTTTAAAATGAACAAGTATTTTTTATTAACAGTCATTGTTACCTCCATATACACGTGTAAGGTGACCCACACCAATTCCATTGCGAAGATACACATGGCGAAGGATGGAGGCTAAAACCAAGGAAAATAAATGCATGATTAATAACATTTATATGATAATACACTAAAATACAGCTTTAAATGTGATATGATACTACATATACCACTTTATTCACTTTTCCCTTAAATCTGTTTTGGTTATACATACACACTTTTATTCAAGTTTTTTTCATTCTATTTGGAAACTTGGAAGTGCTTACAACCTAAAACGTTAGTCTCCAGCTTAATTTGTTTATGTTGCTTGCTTCATAATCAAACATATATTTAAAAAATTACACAATAAATAAACAAAATAAAATACAAATAAACCCAATAAACAGACAACAATGAAAGCATAAACAAACCCAGCACAAAGAAGAAAGCAGAGAGCATAAAGCATACGCATGAGCAAAAATGAAGCAGCGGTAACTAATTGATGTTAGATGACATTGTTTAGGTACAATGTGATATATACTATCTAACCCTTTTGTTAAAAGAGACGTTGTTAAGCATCTGACATTAAGAAGTTAACTTACCAATATATAACAAGTATCAGGGCTAAAAACTAACAGTAACCCATTAACCAGTGGTTAGTAGTTTCCAACATTTGGTTACTACAAATGAGCCTTAGTGACCCAACACGATTAGCCAAAAAAATTAAGTTTGAGCCCTGAGTATGAAAATGCTTTCAGTTTAAAATGTTCCTCTTAAAAGTAACTTTTCCCTCTTAAATGAAATAACATAACTTTTGTTCTCAATGTTGACAGGTGCAATACCACAAAACAACTTACATATCTTAACTATATTCCCCCTACAGTGAGGGATTGACAAATTCCAGCGAAAAGAAATTAGTGTATAGCACTGTTTTTTCTTATGAGCTACCAAATGCAATATCACTCAACAAAACCATTTGCCATTAACTTCTTCTCACCTGCTCGGATAAAATACCAGTCAGGATCATAAGGAGCAAGTTCTTTGCTTTTCGCAGTTTTCACCAGGTCAACCCATTCTGGTACTTTCAGCTTTCCACCCCTGATCACAAACATTATTCAGACTGTGAATCAGTATTTACTAATGTATGACCACAAAGATGATGCTTGAGCTTAAAATTAATCTAATGTATACACAGCAGTTTTAAATGTGACTAAATAAAACTAACTTAGGCTAAGTTTAAATTGAGACATGGCTGGCCAGCAGTCTCTCATAGGAGATATGTTGGGCCGGGTACCCTAATGGCGTCGCAAGGGCATACAGGTTTATTTTACAGCCTTTCTCTTAAGGTCAGGCCATTATGTTCATGTGTCATTGCCTATCATGGCTTGTATTTGCAAAGTGTTTTTCTGTTCTCTACCCTTCCCCCCCTCCCCTCCCCTCCCCTATAAACTATGTGTTAAGTACGTTAGGTTCCACTGATATGCTAGCCTGCGAAAACAGTCGTTTCTCCTCGCTCTTCAAGTTACATTGTTTTAGATATTGTGTACGAATGACAGACAAAAGACACAAGGCCACAAAGGTCAAATTTAAACGCGATGAAACTGTAACAAATAAGTCAATATCTGTGGAATATATTCTTCTCTAAAAGAAGCATTTAAGTTTTGCTGGAGCTCGTTCGCAGATGAACTCATCACTTAACCAAAATTGAACAAATCTGCATTTGGAACCCCATGACTACCGGACTTTTTGTGTAAACATTGATTTATGTCATCAGTATGGAAATTCTGTAGCTGAGTAGCACACATTTCTCCTCGCATAATGTCCCCAGGGGCGAGGAGCAAGGAGAAATGACCATTTTCGCAGGCTACTGATAAGTAGTGTGACAGTGCCTGGGTGGATGTCACTCAGGGTTGTCAAGGTTATGCAATGCACCCAGAAACAGTTCATAGGTCCAACAGCCTCAAAGGCACCTTTTCACCACACTCATCTCTCTTGATGAGTTTAAGAACTCATAAAGAGGGCTTTAGAACTGCACTGTAGCCAAGAAGAGGAGGCAGTTTAAGTAGAAATTGCAGTGAAAATCAAGACAAAGAAGGCAGAGGATTGGGTTCAGATAGATTCCTGTGTACATGTACATATATAACCGAAATAGCCACCTCGCAGCAACCTTCACAGTCTTAACAGTTAGAACTGCCCACTGTGTAAGTCTCTTAAGTGATTGAGTGTAATACAGAACCTTAAGCTTACGAGCACTTTTTTTTTATTGGTGGGCAATAAAACAGTCAGGTCAAATGTTACAATGCCAACAACATCTTTTTCACTTGTTTTGTGTCATTGCAAATTCATTACGATCGCAGTCAATGGGTATTTTTTGTACAAATGAAGTCAAGCCCCATGTGTTATGATGTCATCTATCATCCCTTCCCTATCAATCCCAAAAATTTGAAGACGTTGGTGGTTGACAGCCCTGCATCACAAACATGTATGTCGAGAGTTGATTGGAGATTTGCATGATTTCAGTATGGTTTGATCAACTAAATTTTTATTTATAAAACATTAATGTGGACATTTCAGTTTCGTTTGTTGCCATTAACTATGATCACTAGAACGCTAGTGGCTTTTTAATAAAATCATATATCTGATGTAAGCGGGGATGTAAGCAACCCCTGATCATGAACAAACAAATTAACCTCCAAATCAACAAACAGAGTAAAAAGTAGAGCAATTTAGCCAAACATAACGTAGGGAAATATCTTCAGAAAGAGTCTTTACCTACACTAAATTTCCGAAATAGCAAAGGCGTATTATATGAACGATCCATAAAAGAATTTCAACGGGAAAAGTTCAGCGATAGGAACTACACTACTCACTTTTTCAAATGGGCCGCCAAAGCTTTGATAAATTCGTGAGGACAAACGTCTTTTACTGTCACACCACCGGGCATCTAGCATCGAAAAATACACACGTTACTGGTAAGCACACAAACAAGTAGTTAAAAGCTGTTTAATGATGTGTAAAGATGCACTTTTGGTTAAATACACGTGGTTTGTGAGAAATTATGTCCGCCATCTTACCTTGCTGAAGGAGAAGAGAAAGAAAGAGGGGCGCCCCGAGGATAAGTAAGGGGCGATACCAGTCTTTCGCAGTATCCTAAACGTAAAATTGGAACGTGGAAGATGAAACTGGGATTATATCCTGTTAGTGCTCCCAGGTGATAAACTGTAATTAGGTGCTATCTTCGGTCTGTTCTTTAAAATTACGATTATTCAAAAGATTATGTAACTTTCATAACTCTTTACATCATATTATTATTAGGGAGTTGACGCAACGACGACTGCGACGTGAATTTGCGCTGGCTGAAACTTTATCGCGCTTATTCCATCTCGGCGTTTAATTCGTCAAATGTTGGCAAATTTTTTTTTGAGTTGAATTCTAAAGGACTGTATCAAAGTTCAGGAAGGAAAAAGAAAGTTGTTGTCTTTTGTTCCCGTCCTCGACAAAACGTGAAATTAGGCACTTTCACGTCGTAGGCGTGCAACGACGGCAGAGAAATGTACAAAAAAGCGTGTTGCACGTGCAAAGTTGTTATTTTGCTTGTCCAAACCTACTGCTTTTTTGCCGTTCTCGTTGTCGTCGCCGTCGTCGTTGCGTAAACTCCCTTTTATTATCTCTTCACGTTTTTGTGAAAACAGAGCGTAATATAAATGAACTTTGAACTCATCAATATCTCTTTCTAGTAAATAATGGATTTCTTTGCTCACTCAACAGGGACACCCAACGTCAATTTTCGGAAAAATATCTGTTCGGAAGACGATTTGAGATCTAGAATTTTCGGAACATTTGTTGTAAAATTTCTTGCTTGCCTGCCTCTCCTAGCATTTTCGAACATCTAAAAAATGGTATAATATCCCATTTTTAACGGATTTTTTACCCTAAGTGGGTCACCTAGAATTTTCGGAGCCTTTTTTCTGACTGAAATTTTCGAAAGGGTAAGTTTTGATCCCTGTAATTTTCGGATCACTAGACTTTCAGCTAGAAAATCCGAACAGATGAAAAATTTTTAGGGGATAAAAATATGCCTATATCTACCGTTTGAATACTAAAATACGTTTAACAATGCTATGTTTAAGTAGTTTTGAACTATATTCTCGTTGGGTGCCCCTGACTCAAATGTACATTGATAGATTAGATTGCAATTGAAAGTTCAATTATAGATAACTCGAAACTAAAGCAAGGCCAAACAAACCGAAAAGCGTATAAACAGCGCAAAAGACCGTATTGATCTGTATTTCCTGCGCACTGAGTGTCATAGAAATTTCTAACGGGCATCCTACGTATCTCCGGCTAAGAAGCGCTTCCATCATACTTTTCACCCTCGGTTACAGCGATAAACTAGAACTAAACGCCGTATAACTTAGTACGAGCCGTGATAGTGTAATGGCTCAGAGCGAATTGTCTCCGCAATATTGGAAAGCACAATTTAAAATTGGAATTCAAAATTATCATACAAATAACCAGGCACATTCAATTATTCTCACCCTAAAAATAATTACTACAATTTTTACTGCTCGTCAAACTGAGCTGTACGTCAATTTGGGACTTGCATTTATTCTTACAACTCACAACAAATCAGCCAGTTTGGGTACTTTTTTTGGTCGTGTATAAAATTTTGTAATTAGAAGCGCCAGTGTAAAAGCAAGAACACCGGCAACAACGTATTTAAAGATGCAGTTATAGAGGACATCGGAAATTGAATATATTAAAATTTACAAAAATAATTGTGAAATTTGTTTCAATAATGATTGCAAATGTCTACCGGAATTGTCTTTCAAAAAAAAATTCCGGTTAACATTAAGTTGCTGTATGGATTATTAAAACATACATTATAACTTTGCGTTTTACGGCTCCCGGCTTTAGCTCCTAGTTAAAGCCTAAGCTTATCGGAGAGTTTAAATAGCCAGTAAGCCAACAAAGCTTATTATTTTGGCGGCATGCAACTGTATTCAGTGCAGTGAATTTCTTTCAAGAAGTACCCTTTCCAGATTGTATTAATACCGCCCAGCAAACAAGGTGTTCATACAACGACATTTTTTACTTTTCTTTTACAAAAAAGAAAACTCATCATCTAAAGCTGACGTAAACTCCCATTAACACTAGCTAAATGAAAGCAATATTTCTAACTAATGATTAGATATTCAGGACCCAATGGTTATGTACGCTGTTTGACAAAAAGGAAGCCATCACTGGTTTTTAGTTTGATTACAGGATGATGTATCGCGGCGATACGACTCAGGCACTGAGCAACCTAACACCACTGTTCAAATGAATCCAAATTGAAACTCATAAACCTATGCACCTGTGCACCTGCTCAGCCTTTAGATAATTACTAGATTTGCAAGTTCCCGTTGGTTTATGAGTATCTTATCTTGAGGGAAAACACTCTAGTTGATTGCGCACAACTGGCGCTCCACTGTACTGATAGAAAACAATCGACGTAAAAGATAAACGATTCAGTACGTTTCAAGGCTATCATCACTAAATAGTCAGTTGCGGCTGATAGACTCAGCAATGCACTGGTTAAAGTGAGTTAAGCTATCGTTACAGCTATGGCCGTGTCAAATGACTGCACGGGAGAAATATCTTCCTTTTCGGCCATATTTCTGGGAGTCTTAAATGGCGTATCGGGATTTGCCGCTTTCGTTGGAAACCTTTTTGTGCTGGTAACGTTTATAAAGAGCGAGTCACTTCGACAGCCGTGTTACTATCTGATGGTATCTCTAGCGTCAATGGATATCTTAGTTGGCTTAGCGGTTAATCCTCTTTACATTGCCTTAACGAACTTTATCCCCTGGCAGTACAGAGAAGAGCATCTTCTCCAACTGGAAAGCTTCTTCGCCATGACCAGTTCTATGATAATCATGCACAACTTGACGGTGATGAGCGTGGAGCGGTACATCGCTGTGACATACTCATTGCGATATCGCACACTCGTTACAGACAAACGAAGTTACATAGCCATTGCTTTCGTGTGGACGTTCGGCTTTACTCTTAATGGGCTGTATTTCGGCACTAGCAACGACGACCTACCAAAGTTGTGGATAACATGCGGAGTCTTGACCGGCTTTGTACCGATGGCGATCATCTTTTACTGCTACGCAAAGATTTTTCGAGCAGCGCGCATACAGTCCCGCAGAATAGCGGTTGCTGAGCGCTGTGTTTCTAATACAGGCTCAAGAAATGATCGCGAGGAGAGCACAGACATTGCAAGTGAAAAATCGAATGTAAAGGCGGTAAAGAGAGCCAGAAAGGCTGCGTGGGGTGTCGCCATTGCATTTTTGATAGTGATGGCCCTCTCGATGCCTGTAACTGTTATCAGCATTCTGCAGATTGTTTACGCGGGGGACGTGTGTCGCCGAAGAAGTAACAACCGAGCGTGGTTTTGGGGAGCAACTGTAACACTCATAAGCTCCGCTTTAGACCCTTGGATCTATGCGATGCGGATACGAGAGTTTAGGCAGTGTTTTAGGCGAGCATTTCGCTTTAGCTGAGTTTTGTTGCGATAACTTTAGGGGGTTACTGAACACTTAGCGCGTTATTAAGCCCATGGATTTTATGCAACGCGGATACCAGAGCTTAGACGTGGCTTTTGCTAACATTTCTCTTGAACAAACTAGCTCGTGTTGTGTACAAAATAACAAGCACTGCGATGTGAAGATCAGTACGTTCAGAACATAGCACTGAGGCAAATGGATCTCTGCAATGTGTCGATTGAAATTTAAAATCGCGACTTTAGCGAACATTTTGTTCTCTCTCACAACCTATGGTAGCAAATATTAGATGCGAGGATGAGTTTGATCTAGGCTAGTCGATGATGAAACAGCAGAAGAATAATTAAAAGAAAATGGGTCCATCGTGAATAAACTAGATAGCTCGCATAGCAAGCGGCGGCCATTTTGCCGATAAAAGGTATCGACTATTTGCAACCTCGTTAAAAGGCGGCTGAGATAAATCACATTAAAATGAATTGAACGTTGCATGGAATAAATGGAACATCGTTAAATCGTTTAGATCGTACGTGCAATTAACAGGTAGATAGGTTCTAAATAACTGCTTGAAGTTTCTGAATTAGAAACCAAAAGGGACTTCAAATACAAAATAGGATACCCTATTTAAGTACTCTGTAAGAAACTTGGGACCATAGCCTACAGCTATAGCTTAACTTGCGACGCGGCATAAACCTATACAACTGACATTCGGACCCCTCCTCGGCGATTATGAGGTAGCAGTTTCAAATTATGTCTACCTTATTTTTTACAAAGCAGCATGTTTTAAAAACGTTTGATTAAAAATCAATTTGCAAAGAAAATCACCCTTCCCTCTTCGAGGACAAAATGTATCTCGTTATTTACCTGTATATATATGCCCATTAGTTAATACTTTCACTGCGGGCGTGAGTGATGGAGTTTCGTGTACTGTAGTTCTAGCTTTTGAGTCTTTGGACAACTAGTCCTATGTTGTTACCATTCAAATGAAACCTCTTCAACAGTACTTTCACATGGTACTATTTATTTAGTATGTAGTTCTAGCTTTTAAGTCTGTGGATGAAATCCTATGGTGTTACCATTCAAATGAAACCTCTTCAGCAGTACTTTCACATGGTACTATTTATTACGTATGTAGTTCTAACTTTTGAGTCTGTGGATGAAATCCTATGGTGTTACTATTCAAATGAAAACTCTTCAGAAGTACTTTCACATGGTACTATTTATTTAGTATGCAGTTCTAACTTTTGAGTCTGTAGATTAGATCGTATGGTGTTACCATTTAAATAAAACCTCTTCAGCAGTACTTTCACATGGTACTATTTATTTAGTATGTAGATCTAACATTTGAGACTGTGGGTGAAATCTGACGGTGTTATCATTCAAATAAACCTCTTCAGCAGTACTTTCACATGGTACTATTTATTTAGTATGTAGTTCCAACTTTTGAGTCTGTGGATGAAATCCTGTGGTGTTACCATTCAAATGAAACCTCTTCAGTAGTACTGTCACATGGTACTATTTGTTTTTCAGCATTTTGTTTGATGATGTTAAGACATTTTGGTAAATTTTGACGTTGGTCACCTTTGGCAGTGAAAGGGTGAAAATGTTATCAATAGAGAAACTCAGTTCGCAACTTCCCGACGTGAAGTCGGGTCATAGTCATACAGAGAATGTATTCACTTGGAATGCATTTTAAGATTTTCCTATAGCAAATAGTAACATCGCATGGCTGCAAGTAAATTGTGAATTTTTTGTTTTAAAAAGCGGGTCAGTTCATTATTTCAGGTTTGCACGAATAATTAAGATACTCCTTGTTCCTAATGCACCTCGTATTGTGGCTATAGAAAGATTATCCCAATTTCGATTAAAACAGCCTAGCGGGGGACTTAATGCAAAGTCAGTTTAAAACAAGTTATGGAACTGAAGATTAGTTCAGATTAACAATTATATGATCGTAAGAAACGCTTGTTAAGCGCGCGAGTTTAATATTTAATAAAGTAAAATATTCACACCGTTGCCGGTTAATTCTGTTACCGTCGAGGAAGTGACGGACATTATAATGCTGATTTTCTCGAACGCTGTTGCCATCAAACAATTCACAACTTGGTCCATTTATGACGAGAACATTTATGATTTCAAAAAGAGATACAAAAAGTGAAGCCCGGTTAAACACCTTATCTCTAACTTACATGGTTGAATTCTGTGGCTTAGAATTAAATTACAATAAGCACACAGTGTACGTATTGATAATTTGACTAAGAGTTTGGCACAGCTCCCGATATTCACTAGTTCAATCTGGAGCATTTTCCGGCCGCCAATGATTAATTTCGAAGTTTAATTACACTCACCCTGGAATTAAACTACGTTCGAGAATTGAAAAAAGCAAGCACCGGCTTCTGTTAAAAAAAAAAAAAAAAAAAACTTTTAATAGCGTAAAAAAAATTGGTTTACCTTCATTTGTTCAAGTATTTGTTATGGTAATTTTTTTCATTTTAATTATGCTGTCCTTTTTTAAAAAAATACCTTTTCACTTAGTTAGAAAACATAATTTCGGATTCAGTACGCGAGCTTTTTGACTAACATACGCTTATCATTCATTTGTAAAGCGATTTGAATAAAATCTCTGAACATTGAAAGGGGATACGAATTAGCAATATTGTTAATCTCTGAAAATTGGCGCCCGTAGAAATTCTCCTTTAAAAAAAGGCCCATTAACGTCTTTGCCATTCAGCAATGTCGCAGTTTTTGATGAAAAAGGATAGCAATATTGGAAATCTCTGAAGATTTTGGTCCGGCCGATATACGTAATAGTTTCTGAGAAAATCCCTTTTAAAGGCTTGACATTATCAAATACAATACAATGATGGCCCATTAAAGTTTTGCTGTCCAGCAATGATGCAGTTTTTGATGACTGCTTCTTACCTAGATATTGCCTGGAAAGAGCTAAAAATTGCACAAATTGCTCAAATCAACCATTTATTTCAACCTTTGCTATCTCTGATCTATAACGTGGAAACCTCTGTATAATGTGGACACTTGACTCTATCTCTTTGGTGTGTTTATGACGGTGGTTTTACTGTGATACAGACATCTTTAATGCAGACACATGGCTCTATCCGGCCTTCAGTGTCCATACGGTAAGGTGGTCTGAATGTACTACAGACACCTCTGTAATGCGGACACATGGCTCTATCCCTTTGATGTCCGTATGAAGGTGCCATTTTACTGTGATACAGACACCTGTCAGGTGGACACCTGGACACCTGTAATGCAGACGTTTCGCTCTGCCTCTTTGGTATCCATGATAATGAGGTTTGACTATAATACAGCCATCTCTGTGATGCAGACACTTGGCACTATCCCTTTGGTGTCTTTGGAAAATTTGTTTCGCCAGAAACTAGGTTGAGTTTAATATTTGAGGCTACGTTCACAGGAAGCCGCACGAATTTTCGACCGGCAGAAAAATTTGACCCGCACACTTCAATCGGCACACATAACCGTTTGATATTTTCGCTCTGTTCACATGAAACTGACGAACAAGGTTGAATTTTAACTTTTGTCAGCGGTTTTACAATCTGGGCATGCGCACTTTAGCAAATCGAAAATGGCGTATTCCAGTTGAGTAACCACCCATCCATGCAACCACGCCTTTGCCATATAAAAATTTAGACGGTCATGGTGTTCACACCATACCCAAATTTACCGGCTAAGAAATTGACCCTCGATTTTGGCGTTCAAAGTTTTGAACGGCTAGGCGTATAAATAGAGACCTTTAGGTTCTAAGACGAGTACGACAACGAGTACGAGATTTTCTCAGTACTAAGTAGTGCTCAATAAACCAACGTCATTTTGGCAAAAACAAAAGTAGTCGAATTTTTACCACGTGATCAAGTTTCCTTTTCACTTGTCGCTTGCTATTCACTATTTCTATACCTAACTTAGTAGTTTCACGCAATTTTTTATCCATAAGAATTGCTTTGAGCTGGTTTTATCTGCTCATTTCCTATTTTGAGATATTCTCAACTTGAATCTGACGTTTACCGTATAGGTGAACCTTAAACTCTATATTCAGAAAAGTTCACGACTCAGTAAGTGATTGTTGCAAAATAGGATGATGCGCTTAAGTACATTATCAACGTCGTCATTTGCTTCCACTGTTTGCCAAAGTATTTTTTTTTGTTTCTTTTTGGTTGTATGTTGTTTTTGCTAAAATTCTTCATGTCCTTATCGGATCACTCTTTTAGCGTGAATATCAGGCCTTCCTAACAGGTTAGGGCAGGGGCACCCAACGGGAAATTTTGAGGAAAAGACCTAAAAACAACAACAAAGCATGAATAAAGCTTTCTGAGCCATTTTAAGCATTTTGAGAGATTGTTGGGAAAAATTTATCTGTTCTCCTAAGAAGACTGATGGAAGAGTTCCCAGCCAGCAAGGTGCACATACAACCTGCAACCTGACTTACTGGAAAGTTTAGTTAGTTGTAGTAGTTAGGGTGTGGTCATAGGGCAAAATTCAGGCCTTCAGTCGGAGGGGGGGGGGGGGGGTGGCGTTTGGTAGCCTAAGGGCAAAATCTACCCCTTCTATGAGCGGGGGATGGGGGGAGAAAAGGTTTATGACAAATAACAAATAACCCAAAGCGGCTATTCTAGACATCAAATCCCGCTCAGACACCCTGAATTATCTTTCTCTCTGCAACACTTTCCTTCCAAGCACATATTATTTTTTGCACATCTCCCAGCCAGCAAAAATTTGACTAAGAACAGGATAAATTTGAGGAACCGTTCCATTTGTGTGCCCCTGTTAGGGAGAAAGGAATTTCACCCATTTAGCCTTTTCTTATTCTAACTCCTCCCCCTCCCTTGTTTGAATGGACCTTACTCATAGGGCAACCGTGTTGTGTCATTTGAAGTTTCTAACTTTCATTTTCAGTTGGATCTGTAAATACAACGTTTTGTAAATGAGAGCGTAAATACACTGAACCGATCGTATGGGACTTGTGAATTAAATGACTGCTTTTTATAAACCACGGAGCTAAATGTATCCTTAAGATATTTTGAAGAACTCTGGACCTAGGGCATCGATTAACGCCTTTTTATTATAGTACAGTTTTTAAATCCAGATGCGACAAAAGAAACAAAAAAAAGAAGAAGAAAAGAAAAAGAAGAACAATTTTTACCTTAATGTTCATGTCCTTTTGCATGTGTAAATTCAACCTTTCGTGGCATTTGTATATGGCGCGTTCATACAAACCCGATTTTATTGTATGTGAAAAAGTTGCCTTTTCATATTCCGCAGACCTAGATGTATCATCAAGATATTTTGAGAAACCCTGGACTTAGGTCATCGATTTATGCCACTTTAGTACAGCTTTTAAATCCAGATGCGGCAATTTAGCCTTTTGCGGAATCGATTCCCTGGGTTGTGGGCAATTTGCGGTTCTATAGTCACGGGCAAATTTAAAACCTAGAAAGCTTTTGATCAATTTTAAGAAAACGGAAAAACGTGATGATAACAAATTCTAATCGGGCACATTAGTGATGAATCTTGAAGCTATTTGTACATGCATCCAATTTAATGATCCCTTGGATATCTCAAAAGCCACATCAAGTTAAAGCTACCTCAGTAGGAACAGTAGAATTTCTCAAACTGCTTCTCCGTGCAATTGAACACTATCGGCCAACCACTGCTAATTGCAAGTTCCCCTTAAATGGGAAATCAGTTTGCAATGTCGCACGGTTTGTAAATAACATGTCACGGCCGCCCAATGAGAAGAACCATCTGCTTTTTGAGTGGCTGATCACCATATAAGAAACTTGACTAATCTTAAACGGCAGGGTATGATCGGGAAATGTTAGCTTGAGGCCATAAGATATTACAGGCATTACAGGCACCCGAAGCGTTATTTCCACTAGCTCTCTTTAAAATTATATTACTCCAAATTAACTGGGAAGTCAAAATCGAAAACGACAGCCAAACGAGTGAAGACGAAGAAATTTTATTTGCCATGATGACCGAGCAGTGCTCCGGACATCTTGAATATACCACGTCAGTAATTCTGGCTTTGCTCCATTCTGTCTCTGGATTCATGTCCATCATCGGCAATCTCGTAGTTCTACTCGCTGTTTACCAAACGACCGTACTTCACACGGTTTCAAACTATTTCATTGCATCGCTGGCAGCGGGCGATTTTCTTGTAGGCATCATCATCTGTCCGTTGTGGGTAACGAAGAGTGTTTTAAATATTTGGGAAAACAGACATCCTTTGACGTTAGTTGCAGAACTTATGTCCGTTCAAACATTGATAACAACTACTTTTAATTTGGCAGCAGTAAGTCTCGATCGATATTTAGCCATTACAAATGCGTATTGCTACTTACAAACCATGACACTGTTTCGTTGTTACTGCTCTATCGTTCTGATTTGGTTGTTTTCCATCTCCTTTGCCTGTCTTCGTTTGATCATCACAGATCCAATCGATTTACCAAAGCTGTGGATAACTGTGGCCTTCGTCGGTTACACCCTTCCATTCGTGGTCATAAGCTACAGCTACTATCATATTTACAAAACAGCGAATCACCACCATCGTAGGATTGAAGCTGAAGCACGAACCGTCACGATGGTCTCCGAAGCTGGCCCATCCAAAGTCTCGGGGGTAGCGGAAGCGAGACGAAACCGAAAGGCCGCGAATACAGTCGGAATCATCATCGGAATCTATCTTCTTCTGGCTCTTCCAAGCATGGTTATTGTAAGCATTCAGCTCCTTACGAAGGACGAATGTTTAAAGGTTCGTATTATTCGATTTTGGTTTTGGGGGGCACTGTTCTCCTTTAGCAGCTCGGCAGTAAATCCGTGGATCTACGCAGCGAGAAATCGTGACTATAAACACGCATTCAAACAAGTGTTCAGGCGTTTCTGCACTAAACTCCAAATGGGTTAATGAAAACTCTGTAAGGTCAATAAGGATGAAGTGAGGAAATGAAACCAGTGACTAACTCAGGAAAAAACGGATACTTTTAGAGAAAGGCTAAGTGAACTGAGGACGATTCAAACTCAGTTACCAATTCAGTGACAAATACTATATAAAAAATTGCGATTTAATGCCTTTTTTCCTAAATTGTCTGTTGTACATGAAACCACATATTTCATAACAAGTTCAAAGAGGACCCAGGAAGTGTTCGGAAGATTAAAAAACTTATCAGTGTGATATATCAGGCTGTAGTTACTTGTGGTCATTATTTCACTCTACTGAAGGCAGGATTTGCATGAGAATCTGTGGAAAATGGTGGCTGGGTACGGGCTTGATTCGAACTGATTTCAGATGATTAGGACAAAATAAGAAAACTAAGGTCGTTCAAAACTGCTTGAAACAGTCTTTTCCGAAATGCCGCATAAAAATAGAAATAATAATAGTCTGAATGGATGTTTGACGTTAGTGTTGACCCGTCAACCCACTGTTAAGTGCACGAAATTTACTGAAAAAGGCTTTGATTTCTTCCTGCTATATATCTAACAGCTCATTCTAAACGACCTAAAAATTGCGTTAGATGTTATCCTACAAGGATATTGTTAAAAGTTGCACGAAATTTACTGAAGAGGGCTTTGATTTCTTTCTGCTATCTGACAGTTTCTTCTAAATGACCTAAAAATTACGTTTTTACGTTTTTAATTGAAAGATTTCACAACCAAATTACGATTTGCATAAATAAAGTCTTCCATTTTACTGGTCTTCTAGTCATCAAATTTTGGCAACAACTGGCAATTCATCAAGAGCTCTAAAAGCGCATTTAATTTTTTTGCGAAAGAGAGAAAGTTTCCCTGGCTTTCTATAAACAAAAAAAAACTTTTCTCGGTCAATTATTTTTTCATCTTTGTTTCGTTATACAATTGATTCTTTCATTATTTTCCCACAGATATATACTGAAAAGATCGCAGGTGCATATTTTCCCAGTGGCGTGAGGGGATGTTTGTTAAATCTCACAGCCTTAAAATATATCAAGGGCGTTAAAAAAAAGTCTTCTTGCTTTTATTACTAAATCCTGTAACTATCATTACCCTCCTGTCTCAATTTTCCAGTGGAAAAGACTCGAACATTTTTAACATCCAGTAAAATGGATAAAAGATTTTTTTACCGCACAAAGACTGCAACGGGTGACACAAATTGTTTCAATGTTAATTCAGTTCTCATGTTTGTCTTTTCTGTCGTATTTCATGTAGCGCGAAATTTTTTGAAATAAACGCCGGAGAAGGGAACTGGGGACGATATGCGCCTGCAGTTCTTTCTGGAATCGTACTGGGGAAGCGCCGTGCAGCTATTGGCCATTTTTTCCCCTGTGCCTAGTAACAGTCCCAGAAGTCTTTGCAAAAGTTAACTCGGTCGATCTTAAATTTAATCAAATTAAACTATGCCTGCTAGTGTGACATCGTTTTCGAAATTCTCCTTGTTCGTCCGGTCACAAGAGGGAAGGAAAAAAAACTGCGTCTTCACAGATTTTCACTCAGAAAAGCGTATTTGAAAAGTTGCGTTTTCGGTGACGTTTCATCAGAAAACGTGTGAGCGGAGGCCAATCCGCATCTGCCTCGTCCCCAGTCGACGCGATCTCTTTTTGGGGATATTTGAGTCCCACCCCGTCATCCCCTTCTCGCTTGACGTACCTAGCTCGCACGCTTCTCACCTGTTCTATAGACGCCCAATCTCATAAACGCCTCCCTTACGCTTCTTAAGCTTGTATTAGATGTATGTCTAATAGATGCTCCCCTCGAAAATACTAGGAAATAGTGTAAAACGAGCAAAATCATTCACCTTAGTCAGTTTCTTAACGAAGTTTGCGCATTGCATCTTGTCCAATGTCAAGTACAAAGAAAGGATAGGGCAACGATGACAGCAAAACGACCCTGAATCAGAATGAGGATTCTGACATCGAGGTTGGATTTAAAGAGCGATATGAATTTCTAGACGGCCTAGATGTAATATTTAGATTTAGCCAGGGCTAAAAGCGAAACTCTCGTTAATATTTATAGTTTATTCAAACAAAATATAAAATCGTGTAATGATGCGACGGTAACGAAAACGGTAAAACAAAAAAACAAACAAACAAAAAAACAATAGGTCTAATTAGCAACAAAGCAACTTTTCACGTGCTGCACAATTTTTTTGTATACTTCTTTGCCGTTGTTTTGCACGACTACGACGTGAAACCTCCAGACACTTCCTTCCCTCGACATTGTTGGCGAGTTTGAGCGGTTTCAAACTTTGCGCAACAATTCCCAACAAAACGCAACAACACGCAACAGGGTGTGCAAACGGACGCAACATGCAACATCCAACATTGTTGCGCCGTTCGCTCGGGGCTTTATGTTCCTGTTCACTTTTTTTCACTGCCGCTCAATTCACCTTGGTGGCCGCTAGCTTTCTCATTTTCTCACTCTTGCTATACAATTTTCATGTTTTTTCTTCCAACGAAATTGGTCGCCTTTGTTTTTTATCTCTCGCACTAGATCGAAGAAAGACTCGGCTTTGTTGTTTTTGTGGGTATGCGATTTACCGCCGAAACATGCGGGTGCTTGAAATGCAAAATTTCACCCTGGCTTACAAGAATGGGTGGACGTTCGGACGTACTAACGGACGATTTTCTCAATGCATTTGAATGCATTGATAAGCAAATTTTCGCACACTTGTTGTTCCGTTATCAATAGATGGTCTGAATACCAGTTTCTCTATTGATATTTTTTTCCGAAAGCATATTAGCTTTGTTGAGATTAATACAGTTATGAAAATAAATGCCCCTTTTTGAAATGCCTCTTATTTATTAAGATAAAAGCGCCTTATTAAACCCCTACAATTTAATAAACGTCCCGGACGCGCCATTTCAAATTGGTAAACTCAAGAGGTCTCCGAAAAGAGAACTTTATCAGCCGATTATCACTACTCATTACAATCCTCCTCGTCCTTGTTCGGTAGCGCTCGATACGATGTTTTATCATCAGTGTTTTCTCCCCGCCATTGGCAAGCGAGAAAAAATAACAATACTAAGGCGAGGAAAGCAGCAAACAGTCTGTACGCTACACGAATTCCAGTTTTGCTGACCAGCAAACCGCCAAGCATGGTGCCAGATCCGTTACCAACGCCTACAAACAGTCCATTCAGAATACCTATAAAATGAGGAAAATTAAACAGATGTCTGTTTTTATCATAAATTGCACTTACTCTCTGTCTTCTCATTGGCTAAGAGCCAACAAATATTTTTTTTAAATCAGCGCTGCCTACAAAAATGTAGGTTGGGTGGGCAGTGCATTATTTCTAACAACAGCGAAAAGTGTGTTCCGTGCGACGCTGTGCTTTCGTTATTTTCCTCAAAACAGTGTATAATAAACGATTAATAGATTCGGTTTTTGTGATATCCTTAATTATCAAGGTCTCAAAAAGTGTTATTATGATTATTCCGGATATCCAAAAACTAATCCAATAACTGTTTAAAACTTAACGGTACAAAAACACGTTGCTGGAGAGACAAAAAACGCAGTGGAACCTTTCCAAAATGGTGAAATCTCGTTGTTTTTCTTGATTTTGTTGTTTTACACCTCGCTTAGTTTACAAAAATAAAAAAGAGAGGAAAAACGACGCCATCATGCAAATGACCTATGGGGACTTGCGCTTTAAATTTCGACGCATTCCCCGTCCCCTCAGCAAAATTAAAACAAGGGTGTTTTTTACTTTACACCTGACTAACCAGTGGGGGTGGTCTAAGTACCCTGATCTATGAATTTTATTCGGAGGAAAACACGTGGAGAACTTATCTGCAACGAACAACAGAATATTGACGAATAGAACCCTAATAGAATTTTAAATATACTGCATGTGCATAGATGTATTTTACTATAAGAGGAAATAATTGGTAGTCGCAACAGTATGACTGACCTGTACTGAGCCCTTAGGTATGGGTTTCATTGCCTAATTTCAAACCGAGAAAGACGACTGGGCACAGTCCGTGTATTATGGCGTAAAAAACACGGGATATAGTCAGGAAAAGCTCACTGAAGTAAGGAAAATTCCCAAGTTTGGTGTTAATCGAGCCAATACTGATAAAGATACAGCTATTACAACACTTGAAAAATTACTAAGAGATGTACGGATTGCCGGACGTCCATATTTCTTGGTAAATTTTGTAGTTTTTGAATGGCTGTATCTCGTTCATATAGGCCCAACAAACGCAAAACGTGAGGATTTTGCAAATCTCGTTTTCGTCTTTGTGATTTTGTCGATCTCGAGTGGCTTATCCCATAATAAACAGACTCGTATCCAGCCTCCCTCGGTTTGAAATCAGGCAATTGCATTCTCCAGCTATACTGCATTGTCTTTACCTTGTGCTGCTGCTCCTAAACCAATAGCAGTCGAGATTGATCCTACGTACGCTACACACGCCGTCCACGTGACTGCAAATACTCCACCGATTACTGCAAAGAGGGCAAGAGCCACCCATGGGCTATGGGTGAAAGAGTAGCATATGAACACTATACAGTAACAGGCCATCCCGACAGCGATGGTTTTGAAATATCCAAGCCTTTCCAGGAAATAATTCGCCGCGAAGTAACACAGGGCGCTTGTGGTGAAATGCAAGGCTGCTGCCAACCCTACCTGGAAGGATAGAACGAAAACTTGGATAAACACATTGGAAAAGATTTTGTCTCACGTGCCATGCAACTGGATGTGAAAATCATCATCTTTTTAAGAAAACCTGAACTTTATGCGCCTCAGATGACATCAGGAGCTCATAATGGGCTTCAGGTGTTTGTTTAACTTAGCCTAAGTCCCCCCCCCCCGGGGAAGCACTCAACAAATGTTTATAGGGGGAGGCTCTGCCCCGAGGTCCAACCCCTTAACCTTTTATATACCATTTTTCACGAAAAGGTGCCCCTTATACCTTCTATTGAAAAATGGTTTCCCTTTCACATACCTTGTTTAAAAAGGGATGCAAAGAAAAAAACTGCTGTAAATGCATGGTCTTTTAAACAGGAATCAGTCGCCCAAAAAAACCCGTTTTCTCAACTTTATAAAACCATAAAATTCATCTGTTAGCCCTTTTAGGCCCTTTCACAGACCCAAATGACAGATTTTCCTACCCTTTCATATACTTCTGCGAGTAAAATCCCTACCCTTTCGTATTCATGCAGCCTGAAAAAGGTACCCCTTTCGGGTGGAGCCTCCCGGTATAGGCCATTATAGAGAGTACCCCCCGGGGGTTTCCCCTCGATTTTCTTTTATACTGAAATTTAGGTGTGTTTTTCATTTGTCAAATCCGTAATCTCACGAGGAGGGAAGCGTAATAAGTCAGCTCCTCCTCGAAGGTATGAAGAGCAAGAATAAGTTCCAGCCATGTTGCTGCCCTCTTCGCGAAGCCAAATGACTCTCCCGTCAAAAGATTATTTGCGCCAACCTTGTAGGGGCTCGATATAGAAAGGGGAAATTCAGGTGCGCGAGACTCGAAGGGCGCGCACGCGAGGGAGATGCACAAAAAGGGAACCATCTTGCCCAACGCGTTTAAGCATAACCAACTTTCTCCCCTTCCTTTCGAACACCTTCCACGCCTGCCTCGCGCGCACTGCCACGCAGGCTAGAGTATAAACTAATTGCCTTTACCCTGGTGAAAAGGTTACTTTTAAAGAACGTTAAAGAATTTAACTTACTTTAATGTACGCTCTTAAATATAACTAAATCAATACACACCATTTGAAGTAGGCACCGGGTAACCTATATTGTTTACATTTAACGACATTCTGCACTATCACAATTCATTACCTGAAAAGATGTTGCCTTAAGTTCATCAAGAAACCACGAATTGAAGTCGCCTTGAAATCCATCGCTCATTCCAAAAGCAATCGCCACAAACCAGAAAGAGAGTTTAAGGCGAGAATTGAACACCTCTTTGATATCTCTTAACGACTGTTTTGGTGTCTCAGAATACACGATTTTAACGAAAAAAAGAAGAAGGATCGTTACCCCCATGAAAGCAGCAAATAGGTAAAAAGCAGTTGCATAGTCCTTACGAGTCTGCCCGCAGTAGTGGTAAACGTAATGATTGATTAAAAGGCCGGCCATCAAGTTGGCTATGACCATTCCCACGGAACCCCAAAGACGAATCCGCCCGTATGATTTCCTTTCATCACCCAGGTAATCGACCGCGCATCCATCTAAAAGAGGATGAACTATGGAACCGAACAGCTCGCCCACGAGCACGAGCGCCAGAAAAACGTAAAATATACGCGTGAGTTCATCGTTATCCACTTGCACAAAGTATTTGTATTTGTTATGAGAGATGCTTGTGGTAGTTGAAATTGATGGTATAGCTATATCCTTCGACGGCGCGACCGCATACAGCGACTGAGATTCATTTCCAAGTGATAAAGGCTTTGCAACGCAAACTTCATGGCTCGGCCGAATGGCTAGAATCAACAGGTTCTTGATCAGCCAAGCACATGAACCGAGAAGCAGGACCAGTTTCCGAGCTTTGTATTTATCAGCGAGGATTCCCCAAAAGGGTGCCCCGATCGCTTGACACAAAGGACGAAGACCAATAAGGATTCCGGTCTGCGAGGCGGATAAGCCCAGCTGTTTAAAATACAGCGGGATGAAAGTATACAAGCAGGCGTATGCAGCATAACAAGCAAAGAATAAGACTTTATAGTTGAGCCGTTCAGGCGTACATGCATTAATTCCACGTAATCTTTGAAGAAAATTTTGTTTTCCAAGATCAGTTTCCCCGGAGCGTTTTCTGTCGAGTTGTTTCTCTTCCATTTCTCATGCAGTCTCTGTTTCTTCCTTGGCGATTAGCAGATAAATGGTTCAGTTTCTCGCCATCGTGTACATGTATCGACTTAATACCGTGGGCTGAAAGAAATGAAGTTGTAAAGATTATGCAAATTTCAAACGCGAGTTGAGTGTTTATAAAAGAGTGAATATTAATACAGCTTGATGTGTATTGAACTTGACAAAAATTTCCGTTCAATGAATCAATCAGGCAACAGTCAAAATAAATAAACATTGGACTACGGATCGAAGTTTGAACCTTTGAAAATGAACCTCTGTTTACCTTGCCGAGAGTAAACACTGAGATGCATATTTAATATGTTTTTAAAAATGCATGAAACATTTGCTCTTTTTAAAGACATGCATACTGATGAGACTTTTTTCGGGTAGGGTCCTAGGTTGGGTCTGTGTTGTATCCTCATTGACAGCTCGTGTGCAAGATAAATTTTGCCACACAATTTTAGACGAGAAAACAGCAATCTCGAATAACGAACATAAATACATACATACATACTTTATTTAATTACAGTCATGTAGCAGCTCTCCAAACCCTAAGAGCCAATTGGTTCGATACCCTAACCGTGAAACAGTGGGAAATAATGATAAACAAGGATGTGTTGTTGTTTTCTGCGACCAGTCAATCAGGAAACACCTTACGAGCAGCTCAGTCCTACTTTACTGGGGTTTTATTTATACACCTCAGTATTACAATAAAAAAATGATAAAGTAATATCCGTTTTACATGATTGCCGTGTGGAAGCCTGACTGATTGTTGTTGTAATGTCAGTGAATTTCCCCTTTAAAGCTTCCAAGAGAGTCCAATTTCCTTAATCTGAGGGGCAAGCTATTCCACAGGACCGTCCAGCTAAGGCCAAAGCTACGTTTTCGATAGTTTGCGCAAGGTTTGGGCAAGTCTAGTTTAATCTCGGAATCTCTTAGGTTATACATAGTACTTCGGAAGTTAAATAAATCCTGCAGGTACACGGGGGAAAGCACCCCGGGGGGGGGGGGGGGCGACTCCCATATGAAAGGGGTGGGGATGCTCGTCGGAAATTTTGAATTAAACCCCCAAAGGAGACCAATCTGGGCGTGGCCCAACCTTTTTATGACTCCTAAAAGCGATCATTTTATACTTTGACTACATGAATCGAGTAAATAAAACGAATTGAAAAGATATAATTTTTCAATATGAGACTTTTACGGCTAAATATAATGGTGTTTTGCCCAGAGCACCCTAAACGAGACCAAAATCTGAAATTTACACCCTTAAGCGAAACGACGGGGATCCCCCCCCCACCCCCCGCGGAAAGCCCATTTCTTGTTTTAAACATTAATATGGCCTTTAGCTTCTTTCGACGTGTGTTAAGATTGTCCCAGTGGAGCCTATTTAGGAAACAAGCGCTCGTATAGTAACTGGACCTGGTAATGACTCTGGCAGCCCTATTTTAGAGTTTTTGCAGCCTATCACTCAAGGCGATGCTGAGTCCATCCCAAACGGAGCTACAGTAGTCAAAGTGGAGTAAAATTAACGCTTGGCATATTTGGAGATCTGTTCTTTTGGAAGTGAATGGTCTTACACGTTTACATTGTAAGGGCGTCTATGGCCGAATCTTCATACTTTTATGGTCTATATGTTTTGACCATGAAAGGCGTTCGTCAATTAGCAAACCCAGAGATTTGGCTGCATCAACTCTTTCGATCGGTTTACCGTCGATCTCGATATTAATCTGATTATTCGAAAGAGCATACATTCATTGATTTGACCCAATTACCATAAATTCAGTTTTGGCGACGGCTTATAGTTAATTGGATATCAGTCAGCGATTGAGGTTTCGTAACTCTAAATTTATGACATTTCCAAGGTCAGCCGTTGTACTGGCAGCAAAGGATATATCAGCGTCATCGGCGAACATCTGGATAGGCAGATCATTAATATAAACTAGACGGAATAAGAAGGGTCCACGATTACTTCTCAGTGGAACTCCACAGGAAACTGGGGAAATATTTGACAAGTGGCTATTTATACTGCATTTTTGGCTTCGGTCGCTGTGATTCAAACCATTTGAGGCTACTCCTATCAACACTATATTTTTAAAGCTTCCGTATAAGAACATTATGGTCAATAGTGTCAAAGGCTTTTTTTAAGGTCGATAAAAATTACACCAATAACAAAGCCATTGCCAATTTTGACGGACCATGCAGCTATTCGTGGCTTCGACCAACGCAGTAAGTGTACTGTGTAACGAGTGGAATCCAGATCGGCAATGGGTTAGTATATTGTTTTCATTAAGATACTCACAAAGCTGGTCGTATATAATTTTTTTAGAGACTCCCGATTTTCAGTGAAATATTTTCGCTTTGCCTCCTCAATTTCGTTATCAGTCTGGTTCCGGGCTAGTCTATATTGGTTCCATGTCAAACGGTCGCATTCCATAACTGCTTTCAAGAAATCTCATTTACGCATTTCATTGCGTAACTGGTTATAGTAATCCATGGGGACTTTTTGTTGCCAACCCACTTGGATTTAAGTGGTGAATGTTTGTCGATAGATTTAACATACCCTTAATTCCACTCACAAAGCTGGACGTATATAATTTTTTAGAGACTCCCGGTTTTCAGTGAAATATTTTCGCTTTGCCTTCTTAATTTCGTCATTAGTCTGGTTCCGGGCTAGTCTATATTGGTCCCCTTCCATAACAGCTTTCAAGAAATCTCATTTACGCATTTCAATGCGTAACTGGTTATAGTAATCCATGGGCACATGTTGTTGCCAACCCACTTGGATTTAAGTGGTGAATCTTTGTCGATGGATTCCATTAGCATACCCTTAATTCCATGTTGACCACATCTCATTTGGATCGTCAAGTGTATATATATTTGGCCATGCCTTTTGCTGTATGTCCCTTAGGAAGTTTGCTTTATGGAAATTTATCATTTGACGGGTTTTGATTATCCTAGAACCCGTACGCTGTGCTTGGTCACTAATTGCAAGTTGCACAACGCCACACTTTGCAATCTTTAAAGGGGAATTTGTAATGCAAAAGGTCAATTAAAGAGAGGGAATTTAGAGTGATTTTTGTGGGCTCTGTGATTAGCTGATCTAGGTCATAAATAACAAGTATATGTTTCAATTTAACAGCGTTAGATACTGTCGTGTCTGGCAAAAAATCAACGTTAATATCACCCAAGAGGAAAAATTGCCAGTTACCCGCGTCAATTTTACGAACTGATTCCTCAAATTCGTCAAAAAGACTCACTGGGGAGTCAGGAGGTCTATACCACCTACTCATTAGATATGATTAGTTTTGACTAACTAGAAATGGTCTTGACATCGTTAACGCCAGAGGGAGCGAACTAACCACCAGTATAACTAGGTTAACCCTACTCGCCTATAAATTCACTTTTACCCGAGGTTTTTAGACAGCAGAGAAAAGTGAAAAAACAGGGCACTTTTTTCTGTAAGTCTGTCAACATTAAAAAGATTGTTTTCAAGAGCTTTGAAGCAAGGCTGTGCAAATAGAACCTAATAAAACAATCAAGTACTTTTCAAGGACCTTAATCGAATCCAAGGACTTTTCAAAACAACTACTAAAATTCAAGACCTTTTCAATATTGTACGAACCATGCTACCAAAGAATCTCATACCAAAACAACCGAGCTAACTCAGCCTTGTCCCCAGGGCTTCTCGGTTGCAATCCCTTTTCCTGGTAATAGCTTGTGCTACTGACGTCATTTAACAGGACATTGCAAATGTCTTCCAAGTTTAGTCAACGCCAGCTGGCTAATTAGCCCGGGGATTTGAGCTAATGTAGAAATTGAGAAATATTTTGGATTAATATTTATAAAATTGCCAATAATCCCTAGAGAGAACAAGCTGACGCCTAAAAAAGGTCATGACTGAAGCTTGAATAGCGGCAAACAATTATCGTCAGAAAACACTTTTTTTTAACTGATCGCACGATATACAATAAGGCGCTATTATAATCATTTCCCATCAAGCTGACGCTTCATGCAATGTGCTGAACTTTTCTGATAACCTAAATACAATATACGGACTCTCAGTTCTAATCTAGAAAATTTAATAAAATAATATTATGAAGGAGCCGCGCTATGATGTTCAGTGAATTTCAGAAACTGGGCCCAGCTTGCCATTTAATTAAGCAAAACACAAAAATGAATTATAACCGTATAAAACAAAAAAGAAGGTTTAAATAAAACAGTAGATACAAAAAAAGGTAGAATGGACGTACAAAACGGAGGAACTTACGGAATCCAACTCAGTTGAGGTCTTAAGCCTAAGAGCTTTTTGAATTTTTTGTGCACTGTATTCAAGCGTAAGGGAGACATATTTGTTTGTTCCAAAGCTGTGATTTTGGCACTTACAAGCCATCAGTAAGTAATTGGAAAACTAAACAAAGCTGAACCTGTTATGACAGAACTCCGTTAAGGTAATCCGCAAATGATTAGCTTCGCACGAAAGTTATTAAAAGTAAATTAATTTTTTAAAATTTAAATTTAAGAGCATATTAAATTAATCTCGCAGTATTAAAGCAGCCCGAGAGGACCGATTGAAAGCACGACGTGGCAAAGCTTTGGACGCCGTTTTAAGTTCTTACCTTCCCCGAGGCAAAGTAAGTGATGATTTACTGTCATTTTACGTGAATAATTCAACCCTTTACTCGCAGGAGACCAGAGATTAGGAGACATCAGTTATTGTAAAAAAGTGAGTACAGTCGAACCTCGATACAACGAATCTCTATATAACTTAGTCCTCGGTATAACGAAGAATTTTCTTGACCCCAGTGATAGTAAAATCTATGAAAAAAGAACCTCTATATAGCAAACAAACTTTGCCAGTCCTCTGACCCTTCCTTAAATCGAGCTTCTACTGTACCAACTTTTGAGGTGGTAAAAAAAAAAAAATTATGGAGTCACCGTTCAAATGAAAGTTACTCAGCACTTCTTTCTAGTAGGCTCTACATCATCGGTTGTAAATTTTCCTCCGAAGCACAGAATACCATTATCTCGGACCATTGCGATAAAAACTAACGAGCAGCACTTTTCTGTTAACCTTTTTGTTACTCTGTACGAACGATAAAGTCTATGGATGAAATGTATCGCTATTCAAACAAATCCTCTTCAGCTGGACTTGGCTAATGTTTTAGCATGTAGCTTTAGCTTGATATCCTAAAGGATTGCTATTCAAAGCGTTAAAGGCTGTCGAGCAGTTCTTTTCTGGGTTTTCTAAAGTTTCTGTTTACTATTTGGTACAAGGTGACCTAAGGCTATGTTTGTCGGTGGACGAAATCCTACGGTGTAACCATTCAAATGAAACCTCTTCAGCAGTACTTTCAAATGGTACCATTTATTTAGTATGTAGATCTAACTTTTGAATCTGTAGATGAAATCTTATGGTGTTACCCTTCAAATGAAACCTCTTCAGAAGTACTTTCACATGGTACTATTTATTTAATATGTAGTTCTAACTTTAATTTTGAGTTTGTGGATGAAATCCTATGGTGTTACCATTCAAATGAAACCTCTTCAGAAGTACTTTAACATGGTACTATTTATTTAGTATGTAGTTCTAACTTTTGTGTCTGTGGATGAAATCCTATGGTGTTACCATTCAAATGAAACCTCTTGGTCAGTCCCTTTCTCATTACCTATTGTCTATCTGCCTCGCGATTTGAGGTGCAAAAGGCCTAGATTTCAAAATTCTTAGATTTTTTACCTTAATTGTTCAATGTCTATGCTAATGTAACTGAAACATTTACTTGAATAACTACCTTAAAGTTCCGACAATTAGCTTCTCCCTTCCCTCTTTAATAATAAGACCTTGTGGGCTTATTTTTGGTAATTTTCATCAAATGCTAAGTAAACCATGCCACAAAAGAACTTAAAGAGACAAGCTCGGACGAGAACGTTCATACAGGTAAAAGTTCTACGGACTTTGAGCTTACCTATGAAGTCAACGTCGGTTTTAACTAGCGTGTGAATTATAAATTACCGTATCTATGGACTTTTTTTGGTTGCAGATTCCATTGTTCGTAAGTTTTTGTACGGCCACTTTTGGCATGTACGCCGTACTCCATTTTTAGCAAAATTCGCTATTCAGGCAATGCGCCAAAATTATCATTTATACATTCACAAAGTGCTGGCACAACAGTCCCTTCAAGTGGAAGCCCAGCCAAGCCCAGTTGATTTTAAACGCGAATTTTCCTAACCTGCGTTGCTGGTGGTTTTGTTTGCCGAGCGCGCAAATGAGCGGTGAGCCGCAAGGAGAATGAAGTAGAGGCTACAATTTCCCTCACTTAATAAGCTCCTCCGAATATAAGCCCCTTAAAGGCCTTTAGAAAACATGAACCCCAGGGCTTATTTTTTAAGGTTGACGCGCGGTATCTTGTTTTTGATCCTCGAGAAAGAGTCTAATAAAATGCTAGTCCCAGCGTGCAAAGAAAGTGGTGTCCGATAGCCCTCAGTGGGCTAGCGGATTTTGCTATCGGGCTAGTGAATTCTGTTCTTAATTGTAACTGGCCCGACGGGCAAGTGAAGTTTTTTTGAGGAATTCAAATTATAGAAGAACTGTGAAATCAATTCTGCTCATCAAAAAGCTTTTGGGGCTAGTTGAAATCACTTTTGGGCTAGTATATGCTAGCCTCAGCTTGCCCCAATGGCAATCTGCAAAAATGACTTTCTTTTCACCCTGAAGTCCATACAAGGTCATGTCCATTGTTCATGGATAAACAGACTTATCCCATAGCTTCAACAGAATTGCACAAACTGTAGATAATATTTTCCCACACAACCTTTTTTTTGCCAGGCTTGTCAGACAAAGAATGACCGCATGCGGGACTAGCGTAATACGTCTCTCTTCATTACAAACTGTCTAAGACGATTTTTTAAGCCACGACTAAGAAGTAGTTAGAAACTTATTTATTTTGTTTTGGAGGAAGTATGGATAACAGCGGGGCGTTACTCATTTCCTTAACGCTCTTCTGTTTTTCTGTGATCCATGTTGACTTAGAAATACATGGAACGACCCATATGGGCAATACGTGATCTCATTGCAGCATTTTCTCTAATTATAAAATCATACCTAGCAGGTCACGAGGTGAATTTCAGACCATCAGCATTATTGTCACGATTTTTCAGTAAAACACCTAAAAAGGTATAACCATACCTCTGACTAGTTTTTGGAGACATGACTGCACCTTTGACTTGAAATTCCGATATTTTCGCGGAGATATTTGTACTCAGGCGACAAATTACTTTTAGACAAGTAGACAAAATACAGCCTCCCTTAAGTTTGGATGTGACGTCACCCGTCTGGCGCCGGCCTTGTCGGTATCACGCCGTAACATATCAGATAGGTTTACCGTAGCAGAAGTAAATGAGTAGAAGCGAGGGCTGGAACTCACTGAGACAGAATTAAATATTATAATTGGGATTAGTGCGCTAAAAACCCCTTTCGGTCAACATTCCGGTACGATGCGTATGAGCGACTTGTTCCAGTTCCTATGCCGTTGCCGTTCATACTTAGCCTGTCATGCAGGCGTCTTCTTCGGGCGCACGGATGTTTTTGCTCGCTTCAGAGCGCCATGTTGAAACTAAAAAAGAGAGGAGGAACTGGAAATGAGGCGAAAGGATCGCTATTTTTACACTCCCCATTCTTCCTCTATCATAAAATCAAAGATAGCAGCCAGCAACACGAAAATAAACGGGCAGCTTTCGCCCGCCCAAAATACGGAAGACCTTAGACAACAGTGACCTCAACCAGGTTGTGGCGTCCAGCGATTTTAGTGAAAACAAGGGTTTAGGCTGGCGGGCTCAGTCTCGCGGGCTCATAAAACCTGGTCTCGGTCATCATTATTTAAGGATTTTTCCCTGCAGACAAGTTCATACTGTACAGGATCGGCACAGAAAGTAGCCTGCGTAGCATGACGGATTTGTCGGGTGCATTACTGAGCGGGAAAGCCGCAAAAGCTCGCGCGAAGCGCGCGGGTTTCTCGTTACTTTCGCTCTAATCCCCTCACAGTTTCTCTGCCCCCAGGCTTGGCCTGTTTGCGTGCCCAACCAAAGCCGCCATGCTACGCGGAAAACACAGAACTATCCGGCACAGTAGAGTCAGTCTAGGTAATGCTTTTGTGCACGTCTCGCGTGACCCTGGCCTTCAATTCCTTTCAACGCTTCCGACCTTAAGAACTAAGGCATCGTCATGATTATTTAAGCAGTAGTGACTGATGTGTGTAATTTACAGGGAAAATAACGGCGCACATGCTGTGTGTAGAATGAACTCGAAATTCTTTGTATATTGTAGTATTGTAGTATTGTATTATAGAAGTCAGCCCTGGGGAGATGCTTTTCGTCTCGCTTAAGGGTGTAAACCTGTTAATTGAAAAATTGGATATCACTTATGGTGTTCAAGAGCGAATACCAATATTCTGTTTCCCCATACACTCTTTCTTAAAAAAAGAATTGTTTTTCCGGCCCAGGCGGAATATTCTTATCTTTGATTTTTTTTTTTGCCGGCGAATTAAGGCTGAAAATATTCTTGCATTAGTCTTAGAAAAGAAAGAGTTTATTAGGATACTTTTTGTGCCGGTTTAGTTCATTTTCTCTCGTACTATAAATATTGTACATATATGTATTAAATGAACTGTTCTTCGATCTGTCATTAACATTGAACATTTGTCTATAGCCAGTGCAGGTTTTTTCGTTTCAAGGTCGCCTAGTTCAGAGAAAAGAATAATTTCATTCGTACGGTCAATTTTAAAACATATAATTGTATACATGTATTGTATTATAAACAGATTTTCAACACACAAAATTATACCTTTTTCAAAACCTCAGCCTTAGGTTTATTCTTTAAAAAATATTCTAAAAATTACGCAAATTGCAGCCTCGACATTCTTACAAAATATATTTTAATATATAAAAAATATTGTACAAGTATCGCTCAAGATTATGCGTAAAGAAATATCTATATAAAACAAATTAATGATGTCCACACAGTTGCCTACATCTTGAGCATAAGTAAAATCATTATAGCTTTAAAATTGTCTGTTTTCAGAGTCTCCTTTTGCCTTTGGGGTCAAAAATTCCCACGCCACACCCAAAATTGGTCTCCCTTGGGTTCGAGATGAATTTTCCGAATAAGGGAAGTCAGACATCAAGAAACCTTGCAGACTTTTGCTATAAAGCGCGCGAAGTTTAAGCTAAGGTTGAAAGCAGTAGAATGGACGGATCACAGCCGACCAAGTAGTGGTCGCCATAGCAGATGATCATTTACGAAACTATATGGGATCCCCTACGTGAACATGTGTTGAACCAGGATGAACATATTTAGAGCAGTCGCCTGTTTATACGAGAGCTTTTAGCAAACATGAAAACTCGTTAATTAATATTTGTTTGTTAATATTAACCATTCAACTTTTTCACCCTACACTTCACCTATTTAAATGTTTTTTAATCAAGTGTTGATCAAGCCGTTGCTTACAAGAAAAAAAGAAAAAGACCACTATCTGATCTTACCATGATCATACTTTAAAAAAAACAACGCTATACTCTACACCACGCTATACTATATTTAGGCGAATTTATTGGGCACGAGAACTTTTAGAAAAGTGGGGAAATCAGAGTAAGAGACAGTTGTGTAAGGAAAAGAGTTGAATAAAAGATTTAGCCGCTGAAGTACAGTGATTAGGGTTAAGCACCGTTATAAAAACGGTTAGCTTTCAATGTAATGATCAACGCCATGTAGAGTACGTTAAAATTAACCGGTATCGGCAGTTAGCCCTTGATGGTGTAGTGGATACGCAAATGGATTTTATATCAAGTGACGCGGGTTCAAGTCCCACATACGGTGGCCCACAACTGTCACGGCAAAAAAAAATACCTCACGGCAAAACCAAAGCTATTTGCTTTTGCTGTGAAGTATTTGGTTTTGCCGTGAGGTATTTTGTTTTTGCCGTGAGGTTTTTGGTTTTGCCATGTAATGTTTTTGTTTTTGCCGTGAGGTTTTTGGTTTCGCCGTGAGGTATTTTGTTTTGGCCGTGACGTTTTTGGTTTTGCCGTGACAGTTGTGGGCCACCATACCCTACATACTACCTACTGTTTTCTTATAAGACTCCTATCATGTATTTTGAGTGAAGGTGACAATCTGACTTTGGGGTATCCATTCTAGTCACAACCATCTGACTTTGGGGTATCCATTCTAGTCACAACCGTAGTGAAAATAAACAATTTTAAACAGTTGTGAAGGCCTCGGCGTTACATCTCTTCCCCAACTTTACTTGGGTGTCCCCCCCCGGGGAAGACCGTGTTACAACCTGATGCTCAAGCTACTTACGACATAATTCCGAGCTTTTTATTACACGAGCTTTGAGAGGTGGCAGTTGAAACAGGGTTCTCAAAATGCTGGTTACGTAGCTACATATGGAAACCTTCGATTGTATTTTTATGTTAACATGATCAAGGTTCGGACAACCACCCCCTCCTCCTCCCCCTTGCTGAGAAGCATTTCCACAAAATACGTACACTGCTGTGACTGTAAGACTGTAAGCAAAAGACCACAGTATCATAAAATTCCAATTATCTAGCAGAAACAAACTTTGTTTTGCTGCCAGCAAAAGAGAATTTACAGGAGCTTAGTATTTTACCTCCAAATTCAACTGAATGACGCGCAAAAACAGAATTTCAAATGTAAGGAATTCTTACTGAAAGAATCTAGCACATTCGCGGAAACTCCACCTTCGCTAAACTATTTGAGACGTTTTGGACTTTGTCCAGCTTTGTTTGGGTCATATCAAGTTACACGTTTAAAAGCGTAACAAAGTGACGGACGTAGGTTTTAAGGCCAAGTATTTATTTGTTTATTTTAACAATCTTTTTAAGTTGTTGTTTTTCTTTTGCAATTGTACCGTCCCCGATGAAGGTTTTGTCTCTACAAACCGTATGCGAACTTGTTCTAACAAATTTGATTTACAGTTTCATACTATATTTTGCTTACTTTTGATCACTTCTTCGTGATCAGCCTGCCGTTTGAATATCTTGTTGTTTTAAGGTTATACATATAGGCGTCAAAACCCCTCTTATTTCCATATTCAGTGTTTATTTAGAGTCGTATTACTGCTAGTATTTCCGAATCGAACGAAACTAAAAACAAACTGACGAAAGGTAATAAGGAAACTGTTAAAAATAAGCGGTACTTCTAGCTTTGCCAGGCAGTGAGGTCCACTGATTTGCAAAAAAAATAGGTAAGTAAGTTTACGTTGATATCGTTGGCAGTGGTTACCCAGTCTTCCGAACCAGGGGCTCAACCAAAAAATTTAACAGTAAATTACAGATATGTACTTCAGAACTCTAGAGTAACGTAAGTAAGACACAATCCATCTGTTACCTAGATACTATCTCTTAACGCATCCCTATACATGTATTTTACTGCCAGCTTTTAATTTTAACGGTCAATCGTTGAAGTTGCCTGATGAGTGTGGTCCTACAATTTTCGGACCATACGAAACAGCACTGTCGCAATAAACGATCAATGATTACTCCTGAAGCCTGAACTCCTGTGATTATTAATAGTCAATGCTCTTCAATTAAATGAATTGAGCGCTCTACGAAATACGTTCTACCCAGAATACAAGTATGAACAGTAAATTATTATATAATACGAGCCAGGGGCTCCACCAAAAAAATTTGGAACTAAATTACTATATAAAATACAATTGAGATAATGGAGAAAAAATTAAAATCAAGCGGGTTGTTCCAGGTTGAGAAAGAAACCAGGTGCCTCATCTGCCTTAAGAACCATGATCAATAGTTACAGAAATACAGTAAACACTGACCCACATATAGCTAAGAACCTGTATTTTGGGGGGTCTGGCAGAAAGGTTCTTTTATTTTGGGGTACTTATTGGCAATTTAGGCTAAGTAGGTTGTTAACCCTTTATATATCCACATATCAATATCCACATACAAATTCTCCAAACTGATCTCCATACATCTACTTAAAGAATTAGTTGAGAGAATTTGATAAAAGATCATGGAATTTTCTCTTTGCTGATCATTTTATTAATTCTCATAACTTTATCTCTTGACAGTGTATGGATATTGCTAGGACAAAATTGATGTTGAACACTTTTGGGACTTAAAGGGTTAATTAGGTTCTTTATACAACTACATGAGAAATTTCTGCAATTTGATTGGCTTAGAGCAGTGGTATTTCAGCTTCATTTGAAATGCATACATGTGAAAATTACAAACCTTTTGCGGGTAGTAGTATAAACAAATAATAGTATGATTCGTGCATCATATTTTGTATAAATACCACTCGTGATATTTCAAAATTGCCTCACATTTTAATCGCCTAACGGCTCGTGAAATTATGTATAACAATTTCGAAACATCACTCGTGGTATTTATGCCAAATACCATTACAAATCATACTATTACCTATACTAATTTCTACGAAGGAGTTATAGTTGTTGACTATCAGAAATATAAAGAAACTCAGTTGAGTTTGGTCCTTAAATTTACAGTATTTATTCACAACTGTACATTGCAAAAACCTCCTTTATGCAAAGTTCATGAAGACAATAACAATCTGTTATTTTTATAAACCTGTTTTCGTCGTAGGAATTTCAGTTTCAGTAATACTTTTATTTGTAATTACAGTTTGGTGCAGTATCTTCTTGTAATATCAATTGGCAATCTCGAAGTCAATTCCCTTGGTTAAGATGTTTATCATAAATATACCTGTAACCCACATATAAGAACCTGCTTCACTTTGCTTGGCTAAACAGTCCTTATATTTGTGGGTGTTAGCACAGGTTCTTAAACCACTAGGTTCTTATTAGAAGGTGTTTACTATATGTTTCCTAGAAAATAAAAAACTTTCATGCCCCCAAAAATAAAGCAAATAATAATACAACATTCCTTCGTGACTGACCTGTAAACTAGCTTTATAGCTAAGTGTTAGTCACGTTAATGAAGTATGTATGTATGTACCTTCAGATCAGGGATTTCCTGTTCGTAAGAAGGCGTGCGGTCACGTAATTTATACAGTTAATGGTTTTCCAGTCTAGTTGTAGCATTTTTGTTTCTTTTTTCAAATATAAACAGTCCGTTGACAAGTGTAAACACAAAATTCAGAGACTTCATTAATGATTTCAAACATTCATTTACCTCTTACACATGTTTTCTACTTTTAGACATCCACTTTTACGAAAATCATTCTGCTTTATCCGCCTCAGACAAAGCCACGGTTGACATTATTTCTTACTAGTTTCCTTGTCTGAAAAATGGCCATCGATTCGAGTGTTTCCTGCAGCCCATTCCGGGGGACCCTCCCTTATATTGCCTAAGTGGGTACGTGCCGCTTAAGAGGGTATAGTTCACGGTGTTTTGAGTCTTAAACTGGGTATACAATCTCAGTATTTAGCGTCTTAAAGAAGGATGTTTTTTCCGGACCAGAAGTGAAGCCTTCAACAGGGCATTTGGTTGGCGGTATGTATAAGTGTACTTACAACGTTTTTAAAAAAATCCAATTCTACGATGACAGGTATATCAAAAATACCCCTTGACAATACTTTAAAATCCTGCGTGCGAAATAACAAGAATCAGGCTCACTGCAAGAGTCTCCTGTTTTAAAAGCTCGGTCGAGTCTCGGTTTAAAGGCCTCGGCGGCGAGCCCTCAACAAACTTCACTTAAGTTCCCTCCGGTTTTTCCGGCAGGGTTGCACAATATGAGCGGGAAATTACTGAACATAAACTTCCTTCTTCTGAGCCAATAGAAAAACAAGAACTATTTACATTTAAGAAAAAAAGTGTCGCTCATTTTTTTTATGAAAACAGATAGATGTATTGTTTTCTAAGAAGACTTCTAATGCCTTTGTTTGTGTCGTGACAGTTTCCTTTCTAGTGTTACGCTGTTAAACTTGTGCGAAAACGCTTTGTTACATAGAGTTCACGATTTTTAAAAGGAAAGGGTCCTCAAGACGAGATTCTCGTCACTTTACTTACCCGGGCTCACTTGATACGTTTCACATTTTTTCTGTTATTTACAAAATCGTGTTGACAAGTGCCAATCAACTTTAAAGCGTTGTCAAAACTACGAACTGACCCAACCCCCAATAACGCCTACACGTACATTGTTCTTGAACTAATAACAACACGAACTCTCCCCGAAAGGAAACTCAGTCATATCGAAGTTACATTATTCGCCGTTAAGAGAGTTATTGTGTATTGAACTATTCGGAGAGAAGACCATTTCAGAGTGAGGTTTGTATGAAAACTTTAGACGTGTTAACTGGGTTTTAATAACAGAGTTTCTTCATTACAACTTCGTCCGTGTCATAAGTGCCGAAATGACTTTACGGGCAGAGGTTATTCGATTAAACTGACATCAGAGGTAAGTTATTTAGTCACTGCCCTTGACGCTCATCGATATCATACAGTTTTATCGAGCTCACAACTGATTTCTCGCTGAATGATGAGCCAAAAAGTTTTACAAGGCGAACATCCCGCCAGGAAGTTTCATTTGACTGAAGAATTCCTTGACTGTTCCTTGCGAATGCTCTCTTGATAAAGTAATCACAGTAAACTATTACACAGTGTTAAATACGTGTTTACTGCTTCGTCACTGAGAGAAACGAAGGCAGAGAAGACTGAACGCGTGTATTTAGTTGAAAATTAAGGCCTGTAGTGTTTTGGGGGCGTTTTAGGAGGCCTGCCCACTTCAAACACAGCGGAAGTTTTGACGCGCCTGGTAGCCAAAAGCCGTATGTAATGAAGTATACTCCAATAAACTACTGTTCGGATATCGCTTCTAAAGGAATGGGATAAATCTAGAGGTCAAGAAAGCTGATATCTTCAACTAACTACGAACAACTGAAAGGGTTCCAGTATCGACTGTCGACATCGCAACTCGTGATAATGCGCCGTTGTCGTGATAAAAGCGGTTTTTTGGGCTGCGGATGTTGTTCGAGGCGACCTTCAAAGTGGAGTTAGACTACGATAGTAAGTAAATGAAACGATAATGTCCTTAATTCTTCAATAATTCGTTGCCACACTATCTTGTTTTTCGAAGATTATCCGCGGCAGCAAAAATGTCGAGCAAACTTGAAAACAACACAGCTCTGTGAAAACATGCATCTTGAATAGCAGCGTTCTATTCTCATCAAAAATTCAACGTTCCAGCGTCCTTATTTAACAGTACACACTAACTCCGTTACATCTGAAACCAAAATTGTAAGAAAAAACAACATGCACCATAAGAAACTAGTGCGGACAAAATAGTCAAAATCCTAATGAGATGGACAACAGCAAACTCACTGCAAAAGTTGAAGCTCCATTTATAAATGTCATCATAGTTGACTGACAGAGTCAGTGTTAATATCGACATAAAGGGTGGACTACAGAAGAACTGAGCAGACGCGTTATTAGCGATGTGTCCATATCAAGGAGAACCCAAGGCTGCCTGAATCACTGAGACGCACTAGGTTTTAAATTAAAAATGTACATATCAATTCTTAGCCTTATCTGTGACAAAAGGTAATGACTAAAGATCACGTTTAAGGCATTATCGATACGAACAACTATTTGGAAAAGGTTTTCGTTCACTGGCTAGTTTTCTAGCACTGATGGAGAATTGCGTCAGGAAAAAGGTGCGAAGGAAAGCTAGCCGTGTGAGAAATTGCCCAAGATCTATTCCCGCGTGTCCCTGATAAACCCTTCTACAATTACTTATACTAGTTCAACAAAGGCAACCACCCATAAATTTCACTCCTTCAGCAACTGCTAAGAAAACTGAGACAATTTCTACAATTGCAGGGCTCGAAATAAGTACCCTCCGCTCGTCTGGGACAAATAGATGTTCCTGTCTGTCAAGAAGGTTTACACGCTTACTATCCCGATAGACAAAAACCCAGACACGCCATCTTCCAATTAAACGATACTGAAATTAGACAAAGATGCAAGCAAAAGTTCAGAGCACTTCTTGTACTGAGGCCAAGCTGAAATTCAACTTTTTTGTTCAAGACGAGGTGATGATACACGACTATGAAATGCCTCGTCGGAGAATAGTAGAAAGTCAAAGAGCAAAGATTTATACAGAAAACAAATACATGAAGTGCTACGTAACGTGCTGAAAACTTAAAAATTCGTATCAAAACACATTATTGCACTGTACCCCAAGAAACGAATTCCCTGTGAAACTAAGCATCAAAGCCATTTCTTACACTGTCCTGCCTGGCTAAATGACCGCCTCGACTCGCTGGAGCCATTTACAAACACTCCCATTTCTATTATGACTGTCTTTTGATAAACTAAGCAGTTCCGTAACTTGATAAAGATTCCGTGATGGAATCGAAATCTTGTGTATGATATAATAAGTTCTCTATCTTGAGATTTGAAACCTCCTTTTCTTAAAATACATGTTAGAAGTTGCAGTGACGAAAAACAGTTTTATTTCGTCGTTAAAAGCCTTCTTCTATTGCCGTCCAAGAAAAACCCACTTAATTGGCCATGCCGCTTTTTTGCCTTAAGAGAACCGCTTAATATCTTTCGTTACCAGCATGGGAAAAACCTAGGATAGTAGGTTTTCACTTCAGCTCACTTTTGACCCAAAATATGCAACTCACCACAAGGACATAGCCTCTTTTAAACTTGTCAAAGAAAAGCTCGTCAGGAAGTCCTTCAGTGTATATTCGTAACTGACTACCGCCGTTGTTTATCATGACTAACAGAAGAAACCGTCCTTGACAGAGCCAGTATTCAGTCGTGATTAGAAATTCGGAAGGGAGAGAATTTTTATTAGGACACACTCGACAGCATCTCCCCCTTATTATTCCCTTTTAAGATAGTTTCGGCATAAGTTTGGCTAGCGGTCCACCTGGATCGTCATAATGTTCTTTAACAAGAGGTCCGTATCCTAATCCGGCTGCCACCAGACGAGTTTTAAGTCGACGCGTTATATTCATTTTTTTGAAATAAAATTACATGCAGAGGCATTTCAAAGCTTGTTGAATGCTAACATATCTTTGGAATCATCTTCCCAAGAGTTTTCAATCAATTACGAGAGATAACTGACTGATTTAGATCAAAACCTTTTAAGAGTTGCGTAGACTCTACGCAAAAGGACAAAATGGACACACTTAGACTACATAATTTTCCAAATTCTTTACCTCCAGTTCAACCTGGTTAAACTCGTCTTAGTCAGCCTGAACAGCTGCTAATTATATCGCAAATTTTACTCTTCGTTTCCGATAAGGTAAGAGCTTATTCCTGTTTTTGTCTCGGGGCGGGCAAAGCTTCTTTTCGAAACCTATATTCAAAGATTAGGCGCTGCACGAAATACTTATATTACCCAACTCAGTGAATCTACGTTCATGCCTGTTGAACTTAGAAAAGATCTTACTAAGGAAGTTTAAAGTTTGGGGGAAATGACCTTTCTTTTTAAAACCTACAAACTCTATTAACTCAAGATTTCCAAGCTTAACATCTTATTTCAGAGAAGAAAAATTTTGTAGCGTTTCCTATACACACGATCAAGAGTTTCCGCTTCGGAAGTTTAGTCTGTCCATAACTATGTTCCCCAGACTCTATACTATTACATAATGTACCGAAAACTAGGCCTTTTTGCAAGAATGTAAGACAAAGCTGTTTCCTTGCCTAGGATAATCGTGTCACTGTGGTCTCGAATATAACTTCCACCAACTCAAATGGTTGGCTAGAATGATCACCGTAGTGGATTGCTTCGGTTCTACGACATCGTCAGCATGACGTAGCAGATATTTTAGTACAATTATGGGATTTACGCTATCAACACTCACTTGATTACGTTTAAGAAAATCACACGCGAAGTCCTTGTGGCATGAAAACGGAAGGGAACGCGGAAAACTTGGTATTGACATCAATATACTTTATGATGATACAGTTACCAATACTAGAGGCCGTAGACAATCATTTTGGTCTGAAAGTGGCTTTGTACTTATTCGGAATATGGCTTTGAAAAAGCATAGGCGTGTCTATACGCTTGGAAACTTGTTAAGGACAAGTTATAGATAATAGTTTAACGTTCAATCCCTTCTCTCTCAGATGGCCGATGGAAAGATGAAGTGGTCAAAGGCGGCTCTAACTTTTGAGTCAGTCGACAAAATCCCATGGTGTGACTATTCAAATCAAACCTCTTCGCCAGTGTGCTATAGGTTTCCCCATTTTACAAAAATGAAATTTGAAATTTTTGTCTAATTTTCTCTTACTTTGGCCTCTTCTGGAAGAGAAAGTGTAAAGTGTTTCAAAGGTAGATTACACTCACCCAAATAAGGATTCCTGGACCTTGAAAATCCTGCATGGCTCAACGAAATTTTTCTTCCTAAGTCGCCCTCAGCAGGGTTCTTGGCAGGCTCATTTGAAACGCCCTAGGAAAACACCAAGAGAACATTAACAAAACAACAGCAAGAATTGGATAGCATGCAATGCTCTTGGGAGATTACCAAAAGAAACTGTTCATATTTGCACGAAACTATGTGGGTGTTTACGAGGGAATGGATCATAGATCTAGGTATATCACTGATTTGCTCATTATAGTTACTCTATTATACAGAATCTTTAGAAAGGCAGACTAATGCATCGAAACTGGAACATGAGACGTAGTTAATCGATAAACCGATAATGAACATCAAACATCGATGAATATCGATTTTCGATTTCGATCGATAAAAACGAAAAAAAATTGTGACTTCGATTAATATCGAAGATTTTCCGATAGAAATCGATGATTTTTTATCGATTACCATCGATTGTTATCGATCTGTTAATTGATAATAATTTATAAATTATTTTTTTCTGTGACTTCGATTTCTATCGATTTCCGATATCAGTTGATATCAATCAGCGGATTTAATCGATGACATCGATTTTTATCGATTACATGACTACGTCCGGTGGAGCAGCAGGAGGATTGTGCAACCATCGCTTCGCCCTGATATGCTCCCCAATCACGAAAGTACTATATTCCGCAGTGAGTTGATAACTTGACGGACCTGTTGACTCAGCAGCCTACATATGTTCACTTAGCACTCAGGATCACTTATCGAAATCAAATAAACAACGCACTTAAATGATTAGAAGCTTGATTTGAAGATTTCATTGATCTAATGTTTTGGCTAACGAAAGATTTGTTTTGGTCGGTTGCCAATGTTAGGGCGGAGATCGTAGATTTGGCCAGTTCAGTCCACATCAGCCAACTATTTTATCCTTCAATGGGATCTCGCACGTTCTTTCTCTCTCTTTATAAGCTTTACCTGATCAAACATTTTTAGTAGAATTTCTCAAAACTTAGAAAAAATGAAACGACTCCCAAGCAACTTATCATTGCAAATTATTGTAAGGCTCGAACATTCTTCCCTATTTCTGAAGTCGCTCACGAAGACGAAGAATTTTAGAAGATTGATAAGTTGTAACAGGATTCGGCTCCTGGTTGTAAGTAACATGCCCCAAAAAGTTTTCCTTTCCCCTCGCCCTTCCTCTTGTTGAACTGGGTCGGTCGTTCGGTTGGGAAAAGGAAATAAAAAAATTAAAAAAACAAAATTTATCATCATAATTTCAAGGCAGCCGCAGAATCGCGCTGTTTAAATTGTCAAACTAAGAAGAATTAAGAAATTTTGGTGAATGTTTTTAACTGCACCAGACTGCCTTAAGGAAAATGACAGTGGTATCGTTCCTTTTTCGTACGTGAATAACGAGTCGTAACGAATAAAATAATACAAGCGTTAATCAAGTGGTTAAAATAAGGAAGCTACTATTAGCTACAATTGTAGCTTGCGTGAGCTAGACATGAGAGCTACCGGTAGTGGTCATTTGTAAGAGGAGTATGAGCAAATGGGCGTGGCCTACGTCCCCTTTTTGCCGTCTATCGCCCCAGGTATAAAACGGGAATCCAAGACAGTCTTGGTTTCTGGATTCCAGTCTTTGTCAGTGAAACTTGGATTCTGGATTCTAATCAGGGAGATTCCGGATTCCACAAGGAAACACTTCCCGGATTCCTGTTCTTACAAGACGAACCGAAACGCAAAAAGACGAACCCCCCTGAGTGAATTAGAAACAACTGTTAAAACATTCTACAGAAACTGAAAATAAGCTGAAAACGAGATAATGCACATAACGGAGTTGAGAGCTGAGGCAAAACGGCGGACCTTGATATCGGTTACTGTTTTTGACACATTCTTGGCCCATAAAAAGCGAAAAACTAGCATTTGATGACTTAGTTGACCTCGTATTACCCATATCATATTACAGCAGCCGATTGTCATTGCACGTGGTCAAAATGTTTCAATTAAAGACCAAATGAACTGTTCCGTAAAAAACCCGGGCGTAAAAACCTTGTTGTAAAATAACTTGGAGAAAAACTTGTGACTCCTGTCCTATGGAGGCCCCACGGTTGAAAAAAAAAAAAGTGATATATGAATGTTCACTAAATTTCGTGGCTTAGTCAGCCTCTGATTGCAAAGACAAGCCGATTTTCAAGACGAGTCCATAAAGTTAAGAAACTTTCCAATTTGTAGCTTATCACTGAGGATTCCAGAAGAGTGACCAACATCAGTTTCTCCTAACAATGTCAATACTGAAGGCAAATTTTGAAATCAAAACCTTTTGAATGTTAGCACATTTCCTAGCCCACAAAATAGTCAATTTTGTTTCGCTAACTGATAGTTTTACTGTGTCGTTTTTTAAAATTATTGAAAATTTGATCCTGAATGAAAATACAGCAAACACCAAACAGCCTTCCGGGCGCGGGCCCGGAAAAGTGAGTGGGACTTTCGAGAAACGAGCCTCAGGTCAACAGTCAAACTTCGCATGTGACGAACCCACTGCTTATGGACAAAATATCTTGTTCTCGCTCATTAGCGCTCGTCACATGCGAAATTCCGTGTTGACCCTGGCCTTACACTGTTGATGATTTTCGCTACGTCCGGCGGCGTTGTAAACTAATTTGAGGTCACTGATTGAAACCACAGAAGGTTATCTTCCCTATAGAGCAAGAGTCTCAAATTTTTCGGCCAAATTAAATGTTTAGGTGGCACAGTTGACAAAGGACAATTATATTATACTCCGCACGATACCCGAAGCATCCTTAGCAAAGGGCTAAAAAATGTTGCAAAATAGAAGTTAAAAAAAGAAGAGGATAGGATGATATAACTGAAGCAAGGAAAGATGAGAAAAAGATTTCGTGCAAAAGATTGTTATCACATAGGGTAGGTAAAATGTTTGATTGCTGATTACATTTCTCGTTCGCTATGGGAAATGTAGCCCTTGGAGTCAAATAACTCTTTCGAGCGATTGGAAAAATGGAAAGCGTTCGATCGAATTCGACCAGAGAGTCTATACATCGGGTAAAAATTGTTCGCTCTCAATAATTTTAACCTGACTGAATGATAATCAATTCATTCTTTATACATAGCCAGTTTTATCTTCTTGAGATGTGAACAGTTTGTTTGTTGCCAAACATCTTTCTCAAAAATAGTAAATAGGCCGTCACGAGCAGTCATAGTTTTGAGGCCAACCAGGGAATGGGAAGAATCACTTGGGAGTTTTCATATGGGAGGTGGCTGGCATCCCTCCCTTATCCATGTTCTTATTATGTTTGCTCTGATGTGTATGCCTTTCTTACTTTCTTCTCACCCTCTTTCTCAACTTCCCCACTTGCTTCTCAGTAATCCACAATAAGATTGTTCTAGCACACACAGTCTGTTATGGCCGATTTATCATACTGACTGACAGGAATTCTGCTGCCCATTTCTACCGCCTTTCTATGTCCTGTCATCCTAACTCCAATTTGTCTACCGGCTTCGCCGCTGTACACCCTCTCACGTTGTTGCACGGTATTTTGTCACATGATGTGGAACTAAACTACCTACAGCTGGGTTGATAGCTATCGAAACTGTGGATAATTATATGTTTGCGGGAAACTGCCCACCTACGCCTCCCCTAAGCTAACATTATCACTTACTTCTCACTTAAGGAAAAATGTTGGCTTAGGAGAGGGGTAGGTGATGAGATCGCACCATGTAAGGTAATCCAGTAATCCAGTAATCCAGTACTGTTTTGGATCCTGGATTCTACGCCGTGGATTCCAGATTACAGGTACTGGATTCAGTGTTCGTGGTCAATGGAACTTGGATTCCGGATTCCTTGAGCCGAATCCCGGATTCCAAAGCTAAAGCCTAGGTTTTCTGATTCCACAAGCAAACATTTCTTCCGGATTCTGGAATCCCGATTGCCTTACATGGGGCGATCCTGTAATCTTTGCATTTGATCTCCTGCAAATACTGACACGTGATTTACAAGACCAACCAATGCGCACGTACAGGTCTCGGATAAGGTGCGAAAGTCTGAGATTTGACATCTAGAGACATCCGACAACTTTGATTCCCTCGTTCTTAATGCCGTAAAACGTTGTCTCGCAAAGGCGCCCCAGCAATAAAAAAAACACTTAAAATATTCTTAACCGTTTCAAACGGATATTAAGTTTCAGACTTATTGTGTTCCATCTTCTTAGATTATTTCCTCATTTCTTCTTGAAAACACTAATTGGCGAGAAACAAACAGCACTGACCGCTGTCCCGTAGTATTGCTTTCCTCAAAACTACCCCCGCAGAGTAAGTGACTCATGGATTAAAGTATATTTTAAGATCAAATGTCTAGTCAAATATTTTTCCAAGCCGCACCGCAGCCACTGCCCCCAGCACTCCCACTGACGACATTGTTCGGATCGGCAGCACTGACCTGAGAATAACCCTAGTTTGCTGTTCCTAACGCGTTTTTTTATGATTTCAACAGCATAACAAGAAACAAGATCGATTGAATCAAGAATTCGGTGCATGCGTTTGTTACTTGAGATCAAGATTTATTCGGAAAGACAAACTTGAGAGGGACTTCGCAAGCGTCATATTTCATACTCTGTGAGCCACTGCACCATACTGCGGCGGGAAATTGCAGAAAAATTGGGGAAAAAATTCGTAGGAAGTACGCTGTAATAACAAGACTGATCTAAGGTAAGGCGAGTTGCAAATCTTTTACTGTCTAATTTCCTGTTGTATCAGTCTACTTGCTCAGCAATTTTATCGCTTTTCAATGAACATCTACATAATGCCGGTTTAGTGTAGAACGCACTGAATAGCCAAGACACACACGTTGCATCAGCCGCATTGTCGAATTTGATTGGAACATAAATCAGTTGAATTCTCGAATGAATTCGCTGTGGCCTTAGGCTATTTCATTCACCTTCGAAATTGGTCTTCATTTTTATCAGGAGAAACTGAGACTTTATATTACGAAAAGCGACTCTGTTTGCCACGTCAAGTCAAATCTCGCAGACATGAGCACCAAAAGTATGCGGCCCTCATTAGTCATAGAGGGTTACGTATGTCCCTAGTCTGAATTTCAAAACCCGTCGTTTTTCATGGAATGTCCCCGTCAGTAATTTACTGCTGTATTTGAGATTTTCCTCGCCGCTGTCGCAGTTTCAACCAATCTTTACGTCGTTTGTCGACATTTTATCCGTTTTATGTCGATGTTTCAAGACCACGTTGCATGTTTACCTAAAACAGGGCATGAGGAATGTACAGAAAACCCCGTAAGGCATTACATATCTGGTTTTTTGTTCACTGTGACGAAAAGGGGTATTGTTTTTGCCTCCTGACCTTTATTCATCCAGCAAAGTTCAACTGAATTCCGTCAAGATTTGCCTCTGTAAAGCTGGCTAGGAGTGACATAAATCGTTTTGTCTGAAAACACCCGTAAAGAAGCGGATTGGAGAACCGGAAATGAGTGCTACATTATTACGACGCCTGCTAAACGAGCTATTGCATAGTCCAGTCAAACCTGAATTGCTGACGCTGTTTAAGTCGGTGGCTACTATACTGAATCTTTCATCGTCGGCGCGGATGACCCCTTGGTTTCTGGTTTCCGGCTCTCATAAGACGAACAGCTCTGATCTTGTGACTCGCTTAGAATTATCGTGACTGGTTCAAACAGAAAAGATTTCTTCACGCCGGGGCAAAAAGGATAACATCGAGAGAAGGAAATGATTATTGCAAAAATACCGGATATGAGTCAGCTAAAACAATAAAACAGTCGACTAAGTCCCCAAGAGGTAAAGACTACAATAAACAAGTTACGAAAGAAAACTACAGTTGTTACTGGTGAAGGACACTCATGTGTCATTTCTACATCGAAAAACATCTCGCGTTACTGAAGAGCGAAGGCAAAAAAAACATACAACAGCATTTATGAGTACTTATGAGTCATAAACCTCGTTTAAGGGGTATTTTCCAAAGATGAATGGCGGGATGACTGTCCCGTATCAACTAATTAAGTACATTTTTTTCCTTTATAATAACCTATTTATACAGGAACATTGCGGCTAAAAGCGGCGCAGATTTTAACCCCTGTCATAGCTCATTGAACTTGCGAGAAACACCTTTAAGTGTCGTTTTTCATTCCTGTACTCGTTTGTTTTACATTAAATATAAACAAGTTAACTTGCCAGCCCATTACGTCAAATTCGTGATATGATTTCAGCACATATCGGTACTTTTGAACGCCGTCCAACGCTTAGAACATGAAAACATGGCGAAAAAAAGTAAACAAACGACGGAGGGGAAAAGAGGAGAAAAGGTGGGAGAGAGGGATGGGAGGGGGGAGGGGTGGCGATGGAGGAGGGGGAGGGCAGGGGGAGACAAGGGGGAGGAGACGTGGGGGAGGGGGAGGAGGGCGAGACAATTGAGGCTCAATTCAACCTCGGCATCAAAATGAGACGTTCTAATGAAATGAGTGTACCTTAAAAGTGTAATTTTAAGTAACAGCGAAATATAATCTCGAAGCTTCCAAATGTAGAAGAAAAAAAGGCTAATACAGTTTTTTGGACCAAAAGAACAAGAGCAACAGTAACGACATCGCCTAAATTAAGAACAAACAAACAGATCTTGTTGAAGATGTAGACGCAAAGAGATTCTTTCTTGTGACCGGCAGACAAGATTAGCGCACTGCGCCTTTGACTCATTAGAGAAACTTCTACACAAAACAATCTTTAAGCAACCACCGTTGTCTTTCGCCAATTGTATTGCGTTTTAATGTCATTTTGTTGCTGTTTAGTAGGCACACCTTTACAACCTGATTTACAACAGTTTGATAAATAATTAACCATTACGTCTAGAACATAAACCGTCTCTATTACGGCCACATTATCAACCACGCCCTTATCAAGCATTTGAAAGGTAAACGATCAAACCACCAGTTAAACAAGATGGGGAATAATGAAATCTCACAATACTGCCGAATTACAAACCGCTTCGTTGGTGGTATGTAAATAAGTATTATAGAAACACAAACATCGCGCTAACTGACGTGGGTAAAAAAACAAATCTTATAAAAAGTCAAAAATGTTTACAATTTGGAGTGAATACATTGCTAAAGGAAGAGGTGACAAGAGATAAGAGATAAAGGAAAATACTTAAAACAAAATTCCGCATACCAGGATTAAAGAATGACGTTAAGCTACAGCACAAACCTACCAAAACCTTTCTTTGTAACTAGGGTAGGCCGACGAGTACGCTCTTTATGAAGTACTAAGAATATAATTTAAAACTGCGAGAGAATTCAAAAGAAAAGCGGAAAATTCAAGGCGAAGTCGTTCTGGATGAGCAAAAGAGAGGGAAAAAATTAGACCTGAAAAAACCCACGGCGGTCCGAGTCAGAAAGGAGAAAGAAATTTAACTAGGCTGTGTCAAGGCTGTCTTCTTTATTTTGTTAATACTACCAGCGCGCGTCCTTTTTCTTCATGGAATTTCAGAAATCACTTGTGAATGATGAAATCACAGCTTCTTGTAAAGCAAACATGTTTCTCAAGCATTATATCAAACGTTACAAACAAAGAAGATGAACTTTAAAAAAGTTGTTTGGCTAACAAGTTTTCAAAAACCTCCAATGCAATCCGTTTCAGTCCGTTCTTATAAAGTTCGTCCATTCGTACCTCCTCTTGTGTTTTCTGTGATATTTTTACTTTCATGTTTTGAGCAGTTACTAGTTTTATGTTTCACTTGGTTTGATGGCAGTACCCACTATTTGAATTTTGATAAATTTCGTAGCACACCTCCTTTAATTGTGGCGATCGATCAAAATGCGATTTCAGTACTAGATGGCAGTAATTACAGCCAACTCTCGCCTTACGGACACGCCGACAATACGGATAGCAGGTAAATCCCAGGCAAAAGTAAATTACAGACTATTGCTTGAAAGAAACGGTGGCACTATTAGCTCAGTCGGCAGAGCGCTTTACTGCAGAGCGGGAGGTCGTGGATTCGATTCCCGGGGCCGGACCAATACTCAGGGTCTTAATATAACTGAGAAATGAAGGTACTCCATCTGTAATGCAAGCGGCTGGACCTTCGCGTGGCTCGGATGACCACGTAAAATGGCGGTCCCGTCTCCGCAAGGAGACGTAAAAATAGTGTCCCCAATTACTACTTTCGTGCTTAATACATTGACACTCAAATAAAGTGGTTTTTTTTTAACTCCCGCTATTACGGACTCTCGGTAATGAGGACTCTAACTCGAGAGAGTTGAAAGAAAAAAGGGAAACAAACAACTTCCGCTAAGCCGTTGTTACTTTTGATAAGCAGCTTTTATATCGAGGTCCCTCTTTCCAAGGTTTACAAGTACCTTCGGAGGTCATACGTACTACGACATTCAAAAACGTGACTACGACCGCATTTACTACAAAATTCGTTCTTATGCACGTGACGCAGCACGTGCCGCAAACTAACGAGGTACAGTGCAGACAAACTTTTTTCTAAGAAAAACTGCACTTTCTCGTCCCAGTGGTAGTTAGTGTCGTTATTGTCGTCAATATTGCTTGAATTTATCTCTTGCTTACTGATAAGCATTAACGTTTTACCGCCGGTTCTTCAGGGGCCCGTTCCTCGAATGTCCTGGTAACTTTTCGGGCCCAGCTTATGCTGGCAGTGTTTGCATTCAAGACAAAAGTTTCAGTAATCTTGAAAATGATAAAATGAAAGTAACAATTAACGATACAAAATTGACTGGTTTGTGAACTAGCAACTGTGCTACTTTTCAACAGGGTTTGACTTTAAAATTTGCCTTCGAGCCCGAAAAGCTATCGGGCCTTTCGAGGAACAGGCCCCCAATCAGAATAACCAAAAAAGGGATTCAATCCTGAGCGGGTAGTACGTACTCTCAGAATTTACCAGAAGGCATCAAGTTTTAACTTTGCTTTATTTTTAGCTGTCGGTTTACTTGCAGCTTTAAGGTAATTTACGGAGGACTTCATCAAACCCAGAAGCAAGTAAGAGTTTTTGAACAGACGTCATCATCTCCAAAATACCACCCACGGAACAGCGGTTTGAACAGAAAGCCGTTCGTGAAACTATGTAGTAAAGGAGAGGTCATAAATTATGTAATGTTTCCATGCTCGTGCGACAAATTGTGACTTTTAAGTGAAACTTCCAGGTACTTTTCATTTGTTATGATTCTTAAGGGTTTTTAAAGAGTGTATCTGAAAGGCACGTAGAGCGTCGGTTTCTAGCTCAAATTGGTCTAAAGGTCGGTTTGAAACCTAATGGTTGATCCTAGCCCGGTTTTAACAAACTTCTCCTCTAACCATCACATTTTTACTGAATGTTTTCCATGACGTTCAAGACGTAAAAGCGTCGTTGTAAATAACTTTCACTTAAAATTACTTCACTGCGTTAACCATTCCTTGCTTGCATGTGGATCGATCTGACAGATTACTATTACGTCAGAGGTGACGTAAAAAGAAGAAAGCACTTATAATTACACGCAGACAGGAAAGCCGACAAAAACCAAAGCTAGTGAATGGGTCATCTGTTTATTTATAAATTTATTAAATACTTCATGACGAAGAGACAAATTGTAGGTATCTTCAATGCTTGCTGACAGAGCACCACTCATCTAACAAGGACGCGGCCAAATGTTATCTGCGATATCTGGGCCAAACTCCAAGTGGTCATTGTCAAATCCAATAAGAGCTTTTCAATGCCTTCATTTCGGACTCTACTTTTGGCTTTAAGAGAATACGTGTACTTTGCCCCTTATTAATGGCTTAAGAGGTACATAAACGATAGGATACCACACAAAAAGCGCTATTTTACTCAGCTAAGACCCTTACAGAGTGTATATCTATATCACTGCGAGCGAAACGTGCGTTTTCATTAAAGAAATTCTCAGTTTAATGGCGAACAGAAAAACAGTCTTAAATTTTTCCGTTTATATTTGAGAACCAAAATATACAATTCAGGGGTGGTCTAGGAATTTTTTCTACGTTTGGTCGTACTCATGCAAAACTTTCCACTCTTCCGTGCCGTCACACACAACTTTCTACACTGACTCTTGTGGTTGTGACATGCGCAGTACATTTGACATAATACTTGAGTACCCTACTTCGAAACGTTCGTCTTTTGTGTGAGCGGAAATTTTCAAGACCCATGGTTGTAAGGCAAGGTGCAACGCGTTGTAAGCGACTCTTTGGTGATTCTCATTTCAATTCCAAACAATTTTATCCGGTTGGAGACATACATTTCGAAGACGGAATGGGTCTGACACCCCCTCTTACGGTGCAAATGCCAGCTAAATACATTCTTCCTTATTCGTATTTTTCTTAGTTTGTTTTGCTTTGGTTAGTTTTTGGTGACTGTACACACAACTGAGCACGAAGAACTTATACCCCGGCAAACGTTATCTCCTAGGAAGGTTTAGTTTTTCCGTCATTTGTTTGATCATAACTTAGCATGTATATTTGCGCCGCGACATGTCTGAAAGAAAAAACAACCCCCGGCAACTGTTATCTCCTAGCAATAGGCGATATACAGAACAGAACATAACATAGCATGTATGTTCGCGCCGCGACGAGTTTGAAAGAAAAAAACAAAATGATATGCAGGCCAGGTCTTGAATACGCAAGATCTGGCAAGCCAGTGCTTGACTTTCTTCAAAGTACCGCGCGGCGCTGTAACATAAATTATATCGTATGTGTGCCTCGCACACAACTACCTAAAGCCCAGTCGGAGAAGTCAATCATCTGCATTGTCAACATTTCAGTCTTTTCTCCAACATAAACATATTTCAACAGGGGTTTTTTCGGCAACTATGTTTATTTATTCACTTATTTTTATTTACTAATTTTTATGAGGTAGAGCTGAGTTAAGTGGAATGAATGCCAGCTTTTTGTTCAATTTCAGCGTCTTATGTTGCAGTGGTACAGTTTATAATTACACTTGTATCATTTTTATTTATTTTTTGTCAATTTTAATGGCCGTCATCTGCCAGATTTACTTTTAAGAACAATTTGGTACAAAGTTCGATTGTGTCAGACTACAAATCAGTCCACTCATTGTGGTGAGGTTTATATCTTCAACGTAGACTCTCGTGTGTGTGATACACATTTCAGTGGGGCGTAAATAGCATGAGCGGAGAACCAAGGTATGAACTAACCGTTTTTTCCTCCTCATCAGCCAATCAAGAACCTAGACAACGGCCATTCTCTCAGTAATTGCAAATATTGCGGTATAAAATTTATATGTTACATGGTTAAAAATCAATGGACAAGACCGTGAAAGCTTCTGATGCACGTGGAGGAACACGCTTATAATCCTGCTTACAGCTGATCATGCGTACTACCATAGTCACCCAAAGCTCGCAAGCATTTACCGTCATCAATTTTAATATATTAACTGATTAACTCGACTCGATTTTTGAAAGAATATGTATATACCGTATCGTTTTGATATTCACCATTTCAAACTAAAGCTGTTGTGCCTAAATTTCCTCAATACTGACACCAAAAGTAAACTAAGAGACAAGTACCCACATTTTATAGCTATCCTTAAAATAGACGTAGAAAAGCCTTTTGTTCTGTGGCATCAAGCCGGGACGAGTAACAGCGGTGGGCCCATGTTAGCTGCCCGAAACGAGACGTAATAGGCTGTAATTTTGTAGTTTAGATCCCTTTCACTTCCAAAAGTGGCTAAGTCAAAATTCACCAAAATTTACCAATTTCACTTTGCAAAGCGCCGAAGAACAAATAGTACATGGTGAAATTCAGTATTAACACAGATAATTCATTTGAATGGTCACACCATAGGATTTCGTCCAAAGACTCAAACTGATTTAGAAACAAGGTTACAAGAGTCCATCTAGAAGCTAGGAGCAACAACGTTGATTTATTTCATAGAAGGATGGTGCAATGTGCTGTGGACATTAAACCTTTTTCAGGAGCGACGCTGGCTCAAGCGTGGGCAAAAGTTTCTTATTTCACTTACTTACTCAAGTTAAAAACTAAAATCGAAGGTAACTGTAACTGTTATAGAACCAGAAAAATTGAAAAAACTAGCGGGAAAGATAAAAATTCCAAAAGAAAAAGTAATCAGCTGGTAATTTAGGGTCTTAAAATGTGGAGCTTGACCGGTACGTGTAAAATAAAGTTTCTACGTGCCAACAGACAACACAAGCACGTATTCAAACACGTGAACAACTCGCGATTGCTTGACGTATCTTGGTTGAACTCTCCTAAAAAAAAAAGCACTCGAGAAGGGGGTTAATTTTTTTTTCACCCAGGAACATTTTTAGTCACGTTTACCAACCGTGTATAAATTTCCCGTTCATTACTCCGACGTCATCTTTATACTTCCTTTGCAAAGCTTTGTTAATCGCCTTTTTAGACATTGATCTGATTTACCTGCGTTCTATCAAGAAGAGATGTGGTCGGGTCACGCTTTTATTAACAATGAGAATACCCAAGTCTCGCTCAATGAGATGTGAAACAATATTTAGCATAGATCATAAACTACAGAACATTCAATAAACTTGTGTACATCATAAACTAGAGAACTTTCGATAGATTTGTGTCAATTCGTGGATAAAGAGCCTAAATTTGAGCAATATTTCAAAATCATTCTGTTAGTGTATAGGTTTACTCCTGAGGCTGAAAACTTGCTCTACGATATAGGCGAATTGACAGTGCACGAAACAACTCCCTGACTCAACCGCGAGATGAACGCAGCCTAGACTCGCATCGAACGAGAATAGCTAGGGCACCGCTTGACCAGATGTCCTAAAATTTTGGTATCAACTATTGACGTTTGTTCCAACAATTTGACCACAACTTGTTGACTGATTCAAAACTCATAGTATTTCGTAAGAAGCCGATGAACTGAAGGGAAACTAGTTATGTTTGGCCTTGAGATTCGTTGCGAGTTGAAGAAACGCATGCAAGAGAGCTCATTCTCTTTTGATGCAAGCTAGTCAAAAAAATTAACGTGCGCACGTTCGCTATGATCCGGTACCGACAGAGTTGGACCCACCTTAGCATTTCAGCCCAACATAGCCAGCATTCGTTCACGACGACAAAATGTTTTATGAGCTGTTAGCAGAAGATGGTATGGTTCTGTTCGTTTCCTTCGTGTCAAAACATCGCACTGTTCGGGGTTGTAACAGGTGTCCCTATAATAGATCGAGGGGAAATACATTGAAATTAACCAAATGAGAAGTCAAGAGGGTGACCACGCCCGCCTAATAGAGATGACCGCTGAATAAACATGGGAAGCAAATTCCGAGGGGATTGATAAGTGATCCCTCCACAGACGGCCTGCTTTAATAGAGGTTTGACTGTCATTCTGTACAAGGCTTCCAACATCGCTATCAAGGTACCAAACCAAACCAAAACCAAGCAAACACTCTTCAGAGCGGGTGACAATCACAGTTCCAGGAACTGCCAAAAGCGTCCTTAACTATATCTTGAGGTACCTCTCGTCACTATTACATCAGGCCAGTCTCGGGCTAACTACAGGGGTAACATTAACAGAATTATTTCTTAACGTGGGTTTTTTTGTGTGGTGGTGTGGAATACTTGTATACTATAGTTTATATATTATTCTAGTTTAACTACATTAGTTTACTACTCTTGTTTATCGTAGGGCTTGTACCTAATATTTTTAAAATCATGGCATTGTTTAGAGTTTCTCGCTTTATTCGAATCAGAGACGGGATGCAGTGTACATATTCTAAGCTTTTTATTTTGCTATTTATGTATTTATTCGGCGGCGGTGGGCGAAGATTTAATCATATTTTACATATCCTATATTTTTATGTTCCAAATATCCTTCACTTGACTTTATTAGCTCATTTCAAATATTTTTTTTTTCTAATTTGATTTAAACTGTCATTCGTTTTATACATAAGCCTCTCGCTGGAAAACATAGGGCAATTTCTCGATTTATCCCACACAACAATTCAACAATGGGCACTCGCGGTGATTTTTTATGTAAGCTTTTTACTTAAGGATTTTCATTAACGGCATATTGCTGACAGTATTAGCGATAAGTTTTGTGTTTTTCTCTCGTCACGTGAAGTAGAGCGACTTCCATGCATTTTGCACGAGGTACTTAACAGAATAAACACTCAATTCAAGAAGTTTGCCTCTTTTTTGGCGCGCAGTGTAATCGCCTTTTAACTGCATTTTGTCTTGGGAATCCTTCGCGATAAACCATGCTATATACTTCAAAAGTAATACTCAATATTGCACACTGATTGTAGACGACGCATGCGAGATGAACATAATTATTTCTAATCTGTGTTCAATGCCATTGCAAAAGACGTATGATTAAAATGTTACATATAATGAGCCAAAGTATTCACTATAATGACATTTTGTTTGCTAATTGTGAACAGAAGTAACATAAATCCAAAAAAACGCTGGAAACGGTGGTTACTTTGCATCTGTACTCTAGCACGTCTTTTTCCCTCTGACCTATTGCCTTCGACTCCCGGTCCTGAATGGACAAATTGGATGAGCAGGTTTTGTCCTGTCGACGTGATCTGCACGTGGATTGAAGTGCTTTTAGGCCCAACCCAACCCTCAGTGGTTCCGTGTATTACTTGTAATCCTCAGACGTAGCTTTCAAACAGTCAGTTTAGGTCACGAGAAGAAATAATCACAAAGATTTTCCTTTCAACATGAGAGAGGAAAAAAGTAGATAGGATAACCAACGAACCATACTGATTTATTCGCTGTTATTGAGACATAGCTACGCTCTGAAAGGCAGCTTTTTCACCTCATTATTTCGGTAAATTGACTTTATAAAATAAGCCATAGCGAGTAGAAGAGACTGATTATAAAAGGCCACACACATCCAAGATAAAAAACAACGGGGCTGCAGTTTGTGTTGGACGGTTCCGCAATGGTGCACAGTCCTTGGATTTCTGTCCACACTGAATTGTGACTGAACACTCGTTTGTTGGTCAATAAGATCAAAATAATGACAAATATTAAATAAATATTATGGCGTTTGCGTTTCACGCCAACCTCTTCCTCCCTAATCAACGCGACGCCACGGTTTTCACATGCTGCGATTTGTTGCCAGGGATTTAAAAGTTTTGAATTTTTTCCGTGTTATATTTTGACTTCGCCCACCCTTGAAAGTAAAATACTCTTACCAGGGAAGGTGCTTGAAAAGAAGGTTGAAAGTTGTTGTACTACTCTAAAACATTGTCACGCTTTGTCCACATGTTTTTAAAACAATTTCTAACACTCACGACTACTGTAAAACCTTATGCACTTTAGCCTACTTTGATGGAGAAGTGTAATCGCCTTTTCATTTTGCTGGGTCTGATAAAGCCGCATTTTGCCAGCGACTTCTTCAAGCCAAACAACACTATATCAAAAATGCACTCCCGCTTTTTTTGTCCCCACGCAGACGTTATTTGCCTCGTAACGCAACGCTCTTCCCTCTCAAGTTTAAAATGTCAGCCGTCCCTTCGTCCCAAAAAAATTAGATGAAACTTTCCTTTAGTGATAAATACAGTGACTCTCAACTTTTCCCACTCAAAAATGACAACTTGCAGTAGTCGAAACCTTATGATTTTAGCGTTAGTCTTTCTTAAACAATGATGGAGATGATACTACGCAAATGTCACACCATCGTTTTTTTTTATGATGGGAGGGTCGGGGGTACACATAGAGACCACCATCACCTTCGGGGAGGGGCTGATTTTGTCTTGGCACAATTAATTTAATCATTTTCCTTTTTTCTTTTTCCTCTCTGTAGTGTGAGGTTCTGCTGAAAAAATGATGCGAGTTCTTCAAGTGGTTACAGTTTTAAGTTCCTGTTTTCTTCTCCACTTCAAAGTGGCATTTAGCCAGCGTAAGTCTGCTTTGAAAATATTTGTTTTCTTTGCTTTTTTTTGTCGCTAGTTTTATGTCTTCATCATAGGTCAAGCATTTGAAAACGTCACGGTGTATACTACACTACGCTTAAAAATGTGTCAAATATGCAAGGAAATAAACGACCGAAAATGCGTTCGTCCACTAATGTGGAAAAAAACGTTACTACTTTTCTGTTTGTTTGGTTTTAATTGTAGTTTAGTCCATTTCTGGTTATCGATGTGTCAGTTTTTAAAGAACATTTTTCCTCTAAATGATCAGTTCAAATCGCCCCAAAATATATTTGGGTTAAATAAACTTCACTGACACATAAGAAGATCTAAAATACTTTGATTGGGTATGATGCCCAACAAAAGAGTCTTTTAAAATGACTGCACGCTCATTTTTTGAGCGGAAACTAAAACTGAACATGCAAAATCGCCAGACAGAGAAATAACCCTTATACAATTACATTCTCTTTTAGTATCAATTTTGACTGTCTTCCGCCCGAATCGTTTTCAAATCCAAATCCAGTTTAAGTTTATTTGTGAGGCACCTTTACTGTGAGTGATTTTCTTTGAAATTTGGTCTTGGTAAAATTTTAAAAACTTAGGGACGGTCTTAGTTATCAACCTGAGCACTTACTTTTGGCAAACGTTATATAATTTGGCAACACGAGGTGTCAACTCGATTATGTGAACGTAAATTGTACGATTGTATTGATTGATTGATTGACTGGCGGTATGATTAATCGATTGATGGGTGAATTGATTGATGCAGCAATAGATTGAATGATTGAATGATTGATTGAGTGTACGATTGATCGATTGATTAAATGATTGCCGATTGATTGATTGATTGATTCCATTATCAAATATTGATTGATTTTCTTTTTATTTAACAGCACACCCTGAAACAGTTTTTACTAAAAAACCAGGCACGGAAGGCATGGTATATGGTATTCAAGGCTCCAACGTGACTTTTCACTGGACATTAGCATTTGCCAACAACTCTGATGACTGGAAAAACTTTAAGGAATTGGTTTGGGGAACAACACAGCACAACGATTATCATTTTATTGACAACAAGTACGTGACTATCGAAAAAAAAAAGAAATTAAAGAATTCCGACCTCGATGCCTCCGTCAAATCAAGAGTGGATGCGACATTGTCGAATTGCAGTCAGGATGGTTGTGATGTGATATTTGTGATACGAAGCGTAACGAAAAAAGATGACGAGTATTTTTACAATTGTATAGCAGATATTAATTACCACCTCGTAGAAAGTGGCCCGCTATCACTTGTCATTTCAGGTAATAGTTAGTTTAGCCTGTACACAGACGTTGTTTTATTTTTCTTTTCGTTCTTTTGGAAAACATCGGCGAGCACGAGAGCGAGAGCAATCGCGGAGCGCGAGAAAGAAAAATAAATAACCTCTTCTTCCCCCACCCCTACCCCTTTGCGCTGGCGGTCAAAAAATCCCCCGTGGTTTATTTTTTATCACGCGCGCACGACGGACTTTCAAGAGAAAATAGAGGGTCTGTGAACAGGCTATAGTTAGTTTTAAACAAATAGCTTCTGTAGCAATGAAAATATTTTAAGTATGAAACAGGCCAATGAACTGTGGTTAAAACAGATCGCAGTTTTAAGCACACACACCCTTAACTGGGACCATCAACCTCGCTGCCAGTACGAAGCCCTGGATACAAAGATTACTGCCGCTCTTAAATCCCCTTACACTTTTTCACGAAAAGTGATCGGAACTATTTCCATGAAGGACAATTCTCGGTGTTGATGAAGTGTAATTCAAATAATGAAAGAGTATTTCCCATGAAGGATAATTCCCAGTAATAATTGTAATTCGAATATCTAACTTGTAAAGATTTTTGGGTGAGCGTGAAAGAGATCAGCATTTGTAAACATTTGTGACGCTTAAAAAAGTGGACCAATGTTTCTACGTGAAAGGAACCAGTGACAGAGGGGATACCGTAAAATTCCGAAAATAAGCCCCGGGGCTTATATTTTTCAAAGGCCCTTTTTGAGGGGCTTATTTTTGGAGGGGCTTATATTCGGAGGGACTTATCTACGGAGGGAAATTTGCGTTTCAAAATCGATTGGGCTAGCCTTATAGTTGCAAGTAAATTTACCGTTTTTGCTTTGTTTTACTTTGTATTTCAGGGTAATTTTCCAAGTACAAGCCCCCGAGGGGCTTATATTTGGAGGGGCGATTTAACGGAGGGTTTTTTGTGTTACCGGTTTGGGGAGCTTATATTTGGGGGGCTTATACATGGAGGGGCTTATTTTCGGAATTTTACGGTGTTAACATTTTTTCTTTGCTTTCGCTAATTCAGAACCTCCAAGAATTACAAACCGATCAAATGCCACCATAGACCTGGAGGAAGGCGACAATGCGACTTTACAATGCACCGCTACTGGTAAACCTTTACCTTCCATAACTTGGACAAAAGACAACAGGGAACTGCTAAACGAGTCGACGACACTTGTGGTTCCAAATATTGAACTTAAGCATGCTGGGACCTATGTTTGCAAAGCGAAAAATCCAGTAGGAACGGCTTCTTACAGTGTTCACGTGAGAGTTGTGCGATGTAAGTTTGCGGAATTAGAGCGGTTTTCATTTGAGTGTCGAAAAGTAATTGGTTTTGCACTTTCTACACGATGCGATTGGCTTAAAAGATTCGCGCCACCTTTTCATCCAATCAGAAGTAAAACCAAAGCCAATTGTGACGCGCTCGCATGCATTTTCCCGCGCTTTGCGTCAGCCACATGTAATTACTTCGAGTTTTGATTGGTTCAATGTATTGTCTGTGTCCTATGTGATTGGCCAGAGTAATTACTTTGGTTTTGGTTTTACGACACTCAAACGAAAACCACTCTAAGAGGGAACAGTATACAACGATCCCCCGAAGGGTAGGTGAATAGTGGTGCGATATACACCGACACGCAAAGCGTCGAGGTATATATCTAGCGCTGTTCTCCTACCCTGAGGGGGATAGTTGTTTTAGTATTTAAGTGACGAACTTTGTTTACAATTTACAAACACTCCGGGGATTTTGACAAGTGCATTTTTGAGTTTTTGTTGAAAATTCCGCATGAAAATCATTTTCTTCCTACCAGTAAACACTGACAAGCCAAAGTTGTTGGCTTTCTTGTTCTTTGCTTGTGCGACTGCTTGATTTATCGCTCAAATTTCGTTTTTCGAAAATGTCTCGGAACGAGACGCCATCTTGGCTCGGGTCGCAAAACAGTAAATATCCAAGGATATTCCGAGTTACGGGAGCCAATCAAAACGCGCGAAAATTGCTATTCACTGATTTGGTAAACACTAATAAAGTATAACTAGATATATAAATGTGTATGGCGGCTAAAGGGAGGACTAATTAGGGCCCTTACCCTACCCCACTCTTACCAAGAAGGCGCCTTATCGGGAATTATTACTTAGCCTCACCATAGTTAGCTAACTATGGCCTGACAAATTAAGTCGTGTTTCTTATTTAAGCCATACTAGCCATTGATGCGAAAAATTTTGAATTCCCAGATCGACCCCACATGAACATGACTACCTCTTCGAAGGCTGATGAAAAATCCTGGCTACACCATAAGACAAGTTTAAAATGCGCAGTGAATGCCAATCCCCCGGCAAATTTTACATGGTTCAAGGATGACCGACCCATCTTAGACGGCTTCAATTCTTCTCAAGACATAAGCACGTTAACGCTGACGCCTAAGACCGCGGGCGACTTTGGTCTATACTCATGTAAAGCTACAAACAACAAAGGAAGCGCGTGGCACAATATCACACTGGCACAACTCTGTAAGTATGATTCGCTCTGACGAAAGGCTAGCGCTCAAATCGTCAAAACGCAGGTTATCTACATTCCGGGAAATTCTAGAATCCTTGGCTTTGGAATACAGAATTCAGCTCAAGGAATCCGGAATCTCGGAGAAACCAAGCTTTTTTCACGATACACCGCTAAGGTACAGTAACCACTGTGCAATGCGGAAATAAGAGAGTTCTGAAACTTCTCATTTTGTGATTGAATGTCTTGGCTATGAGCAAGACTGAATGGGATTTGACCAAGGAAAAAAAAATTCACTCTTAAGCACTTGTTGTTGCTATGAAAAAAAATAATAATCCAGACTTTTTACAATTTTTACCAGACTTTTTCCACGTCTGGAATATTGCTTTGCAAATTTCAAGGCTCTGTATGAACCCTTTGAACTGGTACCCTAAGAAACGTTTTACTTTTCGCCATGTTTTAGATCCACCTGGTCAGCCCATAATAAGCAAATTAGTTCGTGACATGCTGTCAATAAGTGTACACTGGAATAAGTCACGTGACAACGGAGGAAGCGATATATTGGATCACAGAATAAGACTGCTTGATGCCGAGAACAAGAAGGAACAAGTATACCAAGGGATACGAAACAACTATTTTAGTCTTCGAAATCTGAGGCAAAACAGAACTTATGTTATAGTTTTGCAATCTCGAAATGTGATCGGCTACGGCAAGGGGAAGAATGTTACTGTTTCAACGCTCGAGGGAGGTAAGCTTAAATATTTTCTTTTAGTACTTTTACAGTTTTATATCATCTCATTCATTCCTATCTTCAATCGATCATTCGTGGACTATATCAAGCATTCAATTAATGCGCAATCAATCCATCAAACCATACGTTTATCACTGCTGATTAGTCAGGGAACATACATGACTTTTCTTCTTTCTTTTTCCTCTATAATTCTATGTTTTCGATCTCTCTCTCTCTCTTTCTCCAGTTTCCTTAAAATTCGTTAACCATTTTGTGTGAGTTTGGAGACCATTTAAAAGCATGTGATTGCACGCAAATTGCTCTAGGTTAAATGAGAGTCTCATTTTTTGCAGATCCCCCAATAATCCTGGGCGTAACCGCCGTTCCGAGTTTACTTGCAGTGAACACATCATGGAATTCGACAAATAACAATACAGGAATAGAGATTTTGGATTACAAACTTGTAATTATAGACACTAAAACGCAACGGAGGCGGGAGATCTTTGGAATAACTGTTTCCAACCATTATGTCACGAATTTAACGCATAACACAACATATCGTGTGATGGTACAAGCAAGGAATGAAATCGGCTACGGCAAATCAGTGAGCAGGAATGTAACAACGCTAAAAGCAGGTCAGAAAATAGCGCAGCCTGAGAAAAAAAAAACATTTCTAGACGCCACTACTGGTTTCCCCATGAAATGACGACTGAGAGACGAGCGAAGAAATTTCACACTGATGACGTGTCACTGCCCAGTTCTGGATAGTGCTTCCGACTGGTTGAAGCAAATTTTTTTCGCAGTTGAACCAAAGAGAAGCACTACCCAGATCTGGGTACTGACACGTCATCAGTATAGAATGTCTGCGCTCGTTTATCAGACGATCATTTCTAGGGGGAACTTGTTGAATGGCGTCGCGAAATGTTGGCTGTTTTCTGAGGGTAGTTATAGTAAAAAAATACTTTTTCACTGGTATTTTTACAGAGCGTAAAGGAGGGGTCACGGGGCAAGCATTCCGCGCAAGAATTATGAAATTTCAAGTCCTTGCAAATGAGGTTTTCATCGTCATTCGAAGGGGCAAAAGTGTCTCATTTGCTAAAATCCATGCGATTTGTTTCCGTGACAAAACGAGGAAGTAATTAAATGAGAAAACAATTAAGGAACTGAATTTACTATATCTCGTCCAATAATTGTAAATTATTGCATAAGGAGAACTTTTCACGATTAACCCTTAACCCTTTAAGCCCCAGTATCTACATACAAATTCTGCAAACTGATCTCTATGCATTTCCTTAAAGAATGAGTTAAGAGAATTTGATAAAAGATCAAGGCATTGTTACTTAGCTGATCATTTTATTAATTCTCATAACTTATCTGTTGACAATGTACGGATATTGTTAGGAGAAAATTGATCTTGGTCACTATTGGGACTTAAAGGGTTAAAACCCTGATATCCTCACAAAAATTCTACAGACTGATTTGTTTTCCTTACAGTGTGACTACTCAAACCCGGGCACTTGAAAGAAGAGTATCCAATCACACCGTTTTTTGAAAACAAAAGATTCTCAAGTTTTTTTGCAAACGGGCCAATAAAATTCAAGGTTCAACTATGCAACCGTTGAAAACTTGAAAACCGAATGAATGTCACTGGTCCGTTTGCAAAAAAAAAAAAACTTGAGAATGTTTTGTTTTCAAAAACCGTTGTGATTGGATAATCTTCCTCCAAGTAGCCCTGTTCGAGAAGTCACACTGTAATGATGTACGGATATTGTTTGGAGAAAATACATGTTGGTCACTGTCGGTAATTCAGATACAGCGAATTCGATTTCAAGTTGTACTGCATATATTTGACTAAAGAAAGCGGATCGTGAAGAAAAATAAAAACGAAAATTGATCATATTTCTGGGTTTTTCAGATCCTCCTGGCCCGCCTATGATAAACGTTGTCCCAAGCACTTTTTCGCTGGAAATTAACTGGAACTCGTCAGTTCAAGATATAAACAACATTCAAATACTAGACTACAAGATAAAAGTCATAGACGGTACAACCCACAAAGAAGTTGCCCATCATACAGCGGTTACTAGGTCACGACTCCTGGTAAAACATTTGGTGAGAAACAGCACATATACTGTAGAAGTACAGGCCCGAAACGAGGTTGGGTACGGAGCAACAGCAAACATCAGTACAAAAACACTTTTAGCAGGTAAGTTAAACCACGGTATCAAAATATTATTAGCCCTCCCACTTATCAGTCCTCCAAGTTATAGGCCCATTTACTTGTAGAAAAAATACCATCCGGCTACAAGCCCCAACGGATATTAGAGAGCTTTAGATTTGCGAACGAGTACGAGTACGAGATTTACGAGATCTTTTTTAAAGCGTGTTCTCAAAAAAAAAAACATCCCGGAAAGCTTCATTTTACTTTTCTCCCCAACAAAGTTAGTAGGGTTATTTACACTGAAGGAGGTTAATCCCCCTCCCAATAGCAAAATGATAAAACTTCTTACATTTGATAACTTGTTCCCGCCACTACGACATTCTCGCTAAAACTCGTAGTAGAGTGACGACGGCTACCACGTTTTCCCGCCAAAATGACGCTGGTTCTCGCGAGAGCACTACCCAGTATTGAGAAAATCTCGTACTCGTAGTCGTCCTCGTCTCAGAATCTAAAGCTCTCTAGTAATCCCCCTCCAAATGTATTTGAAAAGAATTCCATATTTTTATGACGTTTGACCCTTTTAAAATTAAGAATCAGTCAACGCAAACCGTACTTTTAAATCAGCACTGCTACAGTTTGCATCGAAGCACTATTTCTATTCTGGTTCTATTCTTGGCCACTCCGTTTACAAGATTTTTACTGTACATTTACAGTCAAAGGTCTTTTTTTTGCAATAACAGGTCCACCCGAGGCTCCATTGATAACAAACATTACTGTTAATGGGATTCGATGCAATTTACAATGGAAAAAACCGTACAATGGAGAAAGTCCTATCCAGATGTATTCAGTATCCGTCTGGAAACTTCTATCTGCTAAAAATGGTTCAAACTATAAGGATCGCCTAGGTTCCTGGAACACAAACGGCACAAACTTCACTTTAGATGTGGAGTGGAATCATAATTACTCGACGTCTGTCTCCGCGTGGAACAAGCATGGTCAAAGCGTCTCTAGTGCGGAGAGGCAATTCAAAACAGGTAGATTTCCTCAAGGTATAAAGAATTCATCACGTTGATTGAATGTAATAGTTTGTTTGATTTTCGTTTGTTTTTGTTTTGTTTTGTTGTTTTCCAACGTTAGACCGACAAGTATATCAGTTAACAGCAAAGGTCAACACCGGCTGGTCACTTAATTTCGGAATACGAAACAATCGATGAGATTCCGAGTTCATAGTCCATTCAGCAGATTACTAGATCGCCATTCGCCATAAGAATGTCACAAATGATTAATCTGTCACCATTTAACAAGTTCTTAATGTCGACTTCTTTGGGAAAATCCAAAGTGGATCGTTCAATCCAAAAACGGACTTTAAGTTCTTTTTGGAAAAAAAAATCACGCTGTAAGTGGATTCATTAGATCAAATCCAAATCCGTACACTGGTTAAAACCACGTCAATGCATCGTATTTGTTCACCATCAAATAACACGATTTCAAATTTGTCATGCTCAAAAAAAGACTTGAATTTTGCTTTGCAGAACTACAAACAACTACAAGAAACACAGAAGTATTCTCAACTACCCCATCTGTTATAGATGAAGGTAGGTACAAGAACAATTTGCCATCAGTGTAATAAGGAGAATATTTCACCGTGAGCCCCTACACTGGGGACCGGTCATTATTTATCGCCTGGGGGGGGGGGGGGAGTGGGGAGCGGAAGATATTGGGGGAGATAACTTGATTTTTAGGAGAACAAAAGGTGGGATCAGTCGTAACTGAGAACCCAAAAGGAGGGATCGCTGAAAACTTTGGAAGGATTAAGAGGGGGGACCACTCAAATTCTCTTGGAAAATGAAGACATGGGCGAGGGGGGGGGGGGGGGGGGGCGAAAGTCATCAAATGTTATTAGGGAGGATCACTTCAGTGAAGTAACATTCAAAGGGGGGATCGGCTAAGTTTCACCCTGCTTAGCCCCAAATCCTCCCCCACCCCCCCAGGCGATTAATAATGACCCGTCCCTAGAGCTACACCCCATAACTGCCATTTGTGTTAACGGTCTTCCTAACAAAAGTAAAATTGTAACTTGTAAACCTATACATTGTTTATCCACGGAGCACTTAGAACATAAGAACTCGTTGAAACGTGTCCGCGCGGTTTGTTTTTAAGGAGAGGGAGAAAACCAGAGCACCAGGAGAAAAATCTCTCGGAGCAAGGAAGAGAACCAACAACAAACTTACCCCACATAATCACGGCGTCGACGCCAGGAATTGAAAGCAGGCCACATTTGTGGGACGCGAGTTTTCTCACTACTGCGCCGCCGTTGCTCCCCGGTGACTAAAAGATTGTAGGCTGTTCCATGACGTTACGAAATCTCATAGATTGTTTGATGAATTTATTTTTTTCAGATACAAGTTCTACAGTGGAGGTCACCTCTCAATGGACGAAGCGCCATACAGGTACTTCATCTACTGGTGTCACTTAGGCCTAGGCCAAACGTCGAACTTTCCCGAGATTAACCAAACGTAGTGAGTTAAGTGTATGAAAAGTGCGATGTCTGGCTTAGTCAAGTTCGCCTGAATGAGTTTGGAACGTCCAACACATAACGTCTGAATATCACCTCCGGAAAACTTGAACCTCAATCTTCACATGCGACGAACTAAACTAATAAATTAAAAATTTGTATGATAATGTATATTTAGCCTCGTTCGACTAAAATTGTTTTTTGGTTCGACGCGTCTTAAGTTTGACAGACGATCTTATGAAAAGTTCGACGTTTGGCCTAGCCTAACTCTAACGGAAATTCGGCAACATTATGGCAGCAGACGTTATCGATCAAAATCACTTTCGCATTCCTTTTCTTTTAATCTTATTAATGTTCTCCTGCTTTGCTCCTTTCAAACTTGATAAAATCCAAGATGGTGGCTATTTATGGTCCTGGCGAAATTTTCGCGTCATATTACGTCATCAAATGACATCCTTTACTACCATAGCCTAGAATTTATCCGATGCCCTATGGCCCTTTTATGTTCCCTTTTATCTCAGAACGTGAAAAGATGAGCCCGCTCTTGGTAATAACTTCACGCCGTTATTTCTTTGAACCCATTAGTTAAGAAAGGTCAATCAGGCGCCGACGAAGAAGTCAAGAGAAACACTTTTACTTACCTAGCACCATTGTGGATTGTAATCTTGGCTTTCGCGGTCCCTGCCGTTGTGTTCATGCTGTGGAAAGGAACACAAAAAAGTAAGTAAGAAGGTAGTAGATAAGCACTGATCCCCAACTTAGACGCCGAATGCAGTGATCAAGTCCACGCATGCGCAACTGTCACTCCACACGCTTTTTTTTGTTGTTGTTTGATGTCTCTTTGAAATGCTGTCTTTAACTCTTAAGAGGCAAGGCTACTTAGAAATCTAACAAAATTCTTTCTATGAATTATATAAATCCAGCAAGAATGACCTGATCTTGTTAAATCCTTTTTCTCAAAACAGTGCCCAAAGTTAAAACTTGCAGAAATTTAAATTTCTTTTCGTAAAATCCTAAGAAATCAAAGGATCGAATTGCTCCATGTTAAGGCGATACAACCCGACGAGGATTCCGATTTTTTCGATTTGTTACAACACTGTTGCCCTAAAAATTCGTGTCTTGTAACATTATCTTTAATGGAGTGGAAATAAAACCTATGAAAGTCTACGAACCGTCTCCGAAACATCTTTGGTTTTGCATGACACAGAATCCATCAGAGTTGTGAAACGTGAGGCAAACATTCCAAAAAGACGCAATATCACCGTAACATGACTTTATGCCGTTTTTTAAATAACTGTATCTGTTCTTTCATAGTTATGCGACGCTGCAGAAGACCTCGATTTCAAAGGCGAAGGAAGTTTCATAAGTGAGTATTATAGAGAAATGTCACTTGTTCAAAGCGAGACTAACATAAAATAAGAGGTCTAGTGAGCAGAAGTTGATAAAATATCAAGCAAATTCATCTTGTGTGATCATGTCCATAATTCTCATGACCACTCTGTTTTACACAGCATTGATTTTACAAAGAGAAATTTGATGCTGATCACTCTTGGGGCTTAAAGCGTTAATCAAGGAATGTTGTTCCAAATGACCTTCATACATGACTTTTTGCGCTTTCAAAACATCACATCTATTTTCTTTCTAGCAGAGACAGTGAGTCTTCAGCAACAGTGATCTTGGATGAAGTGCAGGCTAGAACGGTATATACTTCTTTTATCATAATCCGTCTTACTCGTTGTCGTGATCGTTATTATTATTATTATTATTATTATTATTATTATTATTAACATTATTAATATTATCTACAATGATACTCTTCACATGAGGAAATTCGTCCTTTTTTAGATGCAATATGCTGAAAATAGCAAGAACCACAAAAAAGAGTAGAATATATTTTTTTTGGCTTTTTGTAACATCCCCTTATTCTTCCCCGACCTGAAAAAGAGATGTTCTGTTTCTACTGCCCATCCCCTTATTCTTCTCCGACCTGAAAAAGAGATGTTCTGTTTCTACTGCCTTTTTATAATGATTCCGTTATTTACTCTCGGCGGTATTTATAGCACTAATGCTGCCTCCGTTTCTCGTTTCTCCCTTTCAATTGGCGATATAGTCGAACTCCGCTTAATGGACACCCACTTAATATGGACACCCAGTTATTCCAGACAGTTTACTTTGTCCCTGGAGAAAGAAAGCCCTTACATTTCCCGAAATTCAACCTGCTTAATACAGACACCCTGTTAGTAGGGGCACTTTCCTATGGCCCCCCTCGGTGTCCGTACACAGTAATTTTCAAGGAGTTATAATAACTCCTCCAGTGGGGTTAATTTTAAACTCCTTACAGTTGAGTTACTTGGGGGGAGTTATTTTAACTCCAAAAAGGAGTTTAAGGAACTCTTTTTCATGAATAAAAATCACCCTAGATTTATATAAAAGGAGTTATCCTGTACCTAAAATTTTTACTCCACTTTCAGAGTTAAGGTAACTTTAAAAAGAGTGAAAACAACCCATGTAAGGAGTAAAAATAACCCCTTTTTCTGAGTTATTTTAAATTCAGACTGGGAGTTAAAAGAACTCTTTTTCAGAGTAAAAATGAACCCAAATTTGTAGTTAAATTAAGAGTTAAAGTAACCCCAACTAATGGGTTATCATGTACCTAAAATTTTTTCTCCACTTTTGGAGTTGTAATAACTCCCTAAAAATTACTGTGTATCAAAGGGGTTTGACTGTATAATTTTAATTATGTATATCTTGCTTTTTTCACAGGAAGCAAATCATTACGAAACAATAACAGAAATCGTTGAAACACAGTTAAACCACGGATTCACGATGGCAGACGAGAAAATCTCGAGCAATGATTACACTTTAAAGCAACCTGCCATCCCAGGGTACAATGCGGTGTACAATCATCTCTTCGAGACAAAAACTGGACCAATGAAACAAACCAATCTGGAATCAGGTCTGGGAATGTTCCCCAATCACGTGTATTCTCACCTTATTCACGGAGAACCTTTCACTGGTAAGAGGGAGCATAAAGTACTAAATAGAAGCGTCCCATTGGCATCTAGGAGTGAGTGGGAGATATCTCGGGAGAGACTTCAGATAAAGGGGACGATAGGTCACGGCGAGTTTGGACTCGTCAAGAAAGGTTTCGCTTTGGATGTCAGTAAGAATGGAGGATGGGTGCCAGTTGCAGTGAAAATGGTAAACGAAAATGGTAAGTTGAAGTAAAAGATAAATTGTGTTATATGATTTGAAATAATATAATTATTTGCAATAAAACACACTGGGTGTGAATCGCTGTAATGAGGCAGTCATGCCAAAGGTGCCCAACTCCTGAGAAGTCTGGAGTGAGGGTGAAAATGGTAAGACTGGGGAGAGTTTTTCTCTATTATCAGACATGTGAGGCTTACACAAAGAGCAAGCAAACCATCCATGTTTGACGTCTTTTGTTGCTTACTGGTCGTTTCGCTACAAGTGGTTACTCTACAAAGTCGTTTCACTACATAGTTATTTCGCTATCAAGTCATTTTGCTACAAGTCGTTTTGCTGCAAAATGAAGTCGATTCGCTGCAAAGTCCGTGCCTTAGGAAGAGTGGTATCTTATAAAAATAAACTGACCATTTTTTAGACTACCCTATGATGGAGTATATGGGGATTCTCTGCCCAAAGGGGTGGCATTTTAGGTTTGAGGGGGCTAGAGGGTCTTAAGGATATCCACCAATTAACTAACCCAAAAGGCCATGTAGCTTGCACGGCAGGCATTTGAAAGGGAAGGGAACCTTTCAAACAATCTTGAGGAGAAGCACCAAACTGATAATTAACAATTATTCCTCGAGCCTTAATGGGCTCTGAGTCAATTGACTCAAAGGCCATGAGGGCAAAAGGAATAATTGTTTTAGTAAAATCTATCAAGTTGGTCAAAATTTCGAGAATAAAAAAATTTTAGCTAGTTAAAGCTAGACTTTAATCCTTTTTTGCCACCAAAAAGCCCGCGCTTTTTTCTTCTAGGGGGCTATAACATATAGCCTAGTAGTAGCTCAACCAATCAGAATGCGGCATTGATAATAGACCACTAGTTGGATTTTACTAATCTAATTTGGTACAGTGATTTTGTTACCTGTGCACCCTGCATCTTTGACACATAAAAAGTGCCAAAGACACAAACTAATTCAAGGCATGAGACCCATGGGACGAAAAGATCGATCGATTGATCTGCAGATGCCTTCATAGAATATCCCGTTTGTGTGATTTCTGTGGCTGTTCTTGCGGCTGTTGTTTAATGAGGTATATTTGTTTTAGTCTTTGTTATGCTTTATGATAGAAGGAGTTTTTTATTCCAGTTAACTGTAATACAGAGTTTTGGAGTCTAACTTCAGATTAATTGTCTGCAATTGTCTGCAGTAAACATAAATTCTTTTAAACGGATTAAATGGTCACTTACCCCTTCTCAAAGGAAAGCCAGTTGAAAGAGGTTCAATTGTTTTCAGAACATTTCTACATAGTAGCTATAGAAGAGGCTGCCATGCTTTTAGCATCAGTTCAATTCAACCAGCGTTCCATTTTCTGTAGAAGTCACACAAAGGAATACCTTTTTGCTGATGGTGTAGACCTTAGGGGAGACCCCTCATGTGCCCCCCTTCCTCTCTCCCCACCAGCTGCAGGTGCTTACCTCTGTACATCAAAGCTTTTCTACAAGACGTTTGGTTTGGAGTAGTGAAGTGTAAAAGGTGATATAAAATCAAGCCCACCTCATTATCCGAGGAATTTAAGGTCCAAATTGTTCACTGAGAACCTGTAACCCACAAGATTCGTCTAAAGAAATGTCGTGACACAATTTGACAAGTTCGAGTATCGTTTCGTATTTCGAGTTCGACGACTTAAGGAATTTCGTCTCGGGAACACTCAACAGTATGGCGGTCGACTGACAACAGCGAAACCAACTTTCAAGGAATTATATATATCAGCTGTATATATGCCTCTTGGCCACCTCTTGCCTCACCGAACGTATTAAATGCAGCGTATTTTGCAAGTTTCCCCATTGCAATTTTCAGATAATGAGGCCAACGTTTTTTGACACCTGGCCGGCGTTCGCCTGAATCTGAAGGTGTTATCCATTGCTTTCCCTTGGGGTGCAAACATGTTAAAATTCATCGAACTTCATCACTACTTGAATCGACTGTTGATCATGTAAATTTCCCGCCATTACTCGCGTTGGCAATACTCTTAATCAGCGGCTTTCACTTAACTAGGCAACTTCTATATGTTACACCCCGCAATCAGTCCTACGAATACCAACAGCCTTTTGCAGATTTTCAAGTCCTTAGTAACTGTTTTTTTCCCGTGTTTTAATCCACAGAAGGGCCACATGGAATTTGTCGCAAAAATCTGCTGTCTGAACTCAAGGTGATGAAAGAACTTTCACCTCACAAACATGTCGTACAATTATTGGCTTGCATAACGAAATCAGGTATGGATAATAAGTTTGTACCAGTTTGAGTTTCTTTAGGAGGCTTTTAAAAGAGGGAGGCGTTGATTCTCATAACTATGCTATGACAATCTCAACAAGAAATATATATTAAAAATAGCGGAATATCCAGTCCATCAATCAATACGTTTGGGTCGTCTAGAGATCTATATCGCTCTTCAAATCTAACCATCGCTCGGGATCATTTAGCCTGAGAAAACAGCCGACATTTGGGGGCGCTACTACTGGTTTCCCCGCCAAATGAAGTCTGAGAAACGAGCGCAGAAATTCTATACTGACGACGCGTCATTTGGGTCATCAGTATGGAATTTCTGCGCTCGTTTCTCAGACGTCATTTGGCGGGGAAATCAGTGGTAGCGTCGCCAAATGTCGGCTGTTTTCTCAGGCTAAGGATCATTGTGTTGACATCGTTAGTCTACCCCTACTTTGAACTTGACATTGACACAAAATAGAATACGGAAACCCATTTTAATCAGGCAAGAAACTGACTAAATTGAATGATCTTGCTCCTTTTTTGCTAATTCCTATTGTTTTGGAGTAATTGTCATGGGAGGGGCGGGGCGTCTATTAGACAGGAGGCGTTTATTGGAGAAGGGCGTCTATCAGATCATTTACGGTAATTGTTTACCACATAGGTTCGTGAGTCCGTGGCTTCAATTTAAAATTCATTCAGTGAGGTTCTCTTGCTTTAACAGTACAGTAGCGTACAGCACTGACTGTATTGCATGTATTGTACTGTACTTTCCCTTTTTCAATAATGTACTTTTTCTTTTTTTCACAGAGCCTTTGTGCGTGATTACAGAGTTTGCACCTTACGGCGACTTGTTAGGTTTCTTGAGGAAAAAACGCGGCTTATCAGATGGCTATTACAATATCGAATACCTGCCACAAAGGAACCTTACCTCTAAAAGGCTGATGCAGTTTGCAAGCGAAATAGCTGATGGAATGGCATTTTTGAGCTCGGAAAAGGTTTGTATTTTCTGTATATTGTGGTTTTATGGTAACAGACCTCACAGAGTAAATAAAATAAAAACATTCGGCATTTCACTAAAACGGTTTACATACTCATACGAGGCAGTGACATTGATGTGTGATATAAAAGCACAAACGTCAAAAATTCCTTTCAGGTTGCAAAAGATCCTTAGACAAACAATGAACCCATCCAGAACAACTCGATCCATGTTGGTGACCTATGGAGTTAACTTTTCTTTCTTTGTCAATTTTACTATTTTCAGATAGTTCACCGTGATTTGGCCGCAAGGAATATCTTGTTGGGTGAAAATCTAACGTGTAAAGTAACAGACTTCGGAATGGCAAGAGACATTCGTGAGATGGACATGTATCAGAAAACCACTGCTGTAAGGATTCAAGGAATAGGATAAACTCTTTACGTAGTCACCCTCTAAGTAAAGCTCGCTCTGACAAACAGTTTTTCAAAAGGAGACGCGCGGGTGAAGTCGGAGAACGGAATCAGAAGACAAAAGCATTTCTTTCCTTTCTCTCCCAAACTTCCACGCAAATTCCTCGAATCTAAATGGCTACAGTGACATAGCATTGAGACGAAGCAACTGATCCCAACAAGGCCTTTGCAGAAAAAAGAACAGGCCATCAAAACAACCGCCGTCAATTTCACTATGATGGATTCGGCCAGGAGAAATCGCGTAGCGACATGTATCGAAAATCTGTAGCCCTTTCTAAAGAAAAAGCCTGCGGATTAACCCTTTAACTCACAAGTTCTTGCTAGAAATTCTCCTTTCTGGCTGCCATACATTTCCTTGGTCACTAGTTAAGAGAACTTGTATTTATATGAAGATAAAATCCTTTAGCTGATGTATTTGCCTATTGTTATCACCTGTCCGCTGGATCATGTATTGAGACATTGTAAGGAGAAGTTACATGACAATCACTTCTGGAAGTTAAAGGGTTAAAAGTGGGTCCATATGGGGGTACTTGAATCTCAGATATCGGTCAGATTTTCCTTCGGCAATGTCTCAGCTATCGTTGCAAATGTTAGCACAACTTTCAGCCATCAGTTAAAAATGTTCGGATTTTTTAGTTGACAAACACAATCCAAAGCCGCAAAAAAATACCCGAAAGAATATTCCAATAAATCGTTATTAGTAGAAAGATACACATCGTAATTGTTTTAATAATAAAGGGATAAACGGCACCATCCACATTTTTGTTAAGGAATAAAGGTTGTCACGGACACGCTTTGGAAAAAAAAAAATGCATATATAATGAGTAGGTGATGCCACGATTTACAACGACTACCGACCTAAAATAACTAAAATACTCCCCCAAAATAATGTTCTAAAATTGCTTTTATGTCGTTTATCGTAGGGACGCCTACCCGTGAAATGGACAGCTCTGGAAGCTCTGTTGCACGGACTTTACACAACAAAAAGTGACGTGTAAGTTTCTTGCTCTTCACCGATAGAACGAGTGGTTAGCCTGCGCCTCTTTGGACGATTTAGTTTCTAAAAGATGACTGGCTTAGCCTAGTTCACAATCATTTTACTTGCCTTTACTTGCCCCTAAATTAAAGAGGTCTTTTTCAGCTCTCAAGTGCAAATTTAGTCCAGCAGACCAAAGTCTGATTTAGCTTCTCGTAGAGTTCAGATGACCCCAATTACAGTGTTCCATGGTATTTTGTTGGCGTCATAAAGATATTTTTTCGACCGTGAATTTGCTAGAATCCTTTGGCTATCTGTGATATTTAAGGGACACTGTCGCGAGAATTCTCCCAAGTTTTTGTATAAAATTTTTACAACTGACACGTTAAAGGCGGTGTCATTCCCACATAAGCCGGGAAGATGCATTTCGACTTTAAAAGGTCGAGGTCTTTGCACGCAGAGTGTTAAACATGACAACGTTGACCACCCACCTAAACTAAACCCTTAACCAGAATGCACAATGGAGTCTTGAAAGATGGTTTTAACTTTTGAGTCCGTAAACGAAACCTTATGGTGTTACCATTCAAATGAAACCTCTTTAGCGGTACTTTCACATGGTACTCTTGATCTTGTGATTCAGAATTTTACACAATGAAATTTGGCTTTTTTTGTCTAGTTTTGACTTTGGCCACTTCTGTTATTAGAGGTTGACGTAGTTGTGACTTTTAGCACGACCACGCCAATATATTAGATTTCAATCAGTCAATAAAAGACTTCCGATAAATTTTTAAGTTACTAAAATCTTTGAAGCATTACCCCTTTCAGAGTCTCACCCGACTTATAATCGTCTCAATGTGGCTCCATATCCATATCCGATCTCCAGTATCAATTTTTGACATCAGTTGTATAACATTTTGTTAAGCAGAAATTACTCAGCATTTTGTGAAGACAAAATTAAAAGAGATTTAGTATCTGTACACTGGAATAAAAGTTCGCGAAAAACACTCGTGCAAAGCACCAGCATCACTGTTAGTTACAAGATTGAATTATAAAAGATGAAAAAATTACTCATTTAGCTGCCAATTGAGCGAACTAAGTGACTCCTTGACCAAGTTATGACGATACTATTTGCCCCTTGATCTTTTAAATCTACGAATGAAATCCTGTGGCGTTAACAATCGAATGAAAACTCTTTCGTAAAACTTTTCCATAGCACTATTTATTTCTTATACGAGTTTACAAAAAGATTTTTTGGGGGAATTTAATGTCTTCTCTGAGAAGAGAAAGGGCTAATAAACTGGTTATTAAAACATTCCAGTCGTTCAATTCGTGGAATTAATCATGTGTTTTCTTTTCTTCCTTTTTTTTTTCAATTGACAGATGGAGTTTTGGAGTCGTATTGTTTGAGATTGCCACCATGGGTAAGTGGAAACAACAAGATAAAATGCATACAAAGAATAAGTTTCATTTTTAACTGACATTTTCCTGACGTAATATAAGCCATTATAAACAAGACGACAACACTTTCCTCTATCTTTCTAATGAAGAAGGACGATAAGAAGGCCAGAAGGTTAAACCACAACTGCCTACGTACTTATTTTGCTTAGATTTAGACGCAAGATGCAGCATAAGAAAAAGCAGAATAATCGGGAAGCTGATCACGACTCAATAGCTTACTTACAATAGCGGCCTTTCATTGTTAACAATGTTCCAATAAAATACACGTACTGAAGTTTTGCGTATGTTTCTAGTGTTTCTCCGTTTTTCTCCTCTGTTGTTGCTGTTGACCAGTTCAGTGAATCGACCTGTACCTGTGCCAATCGCGATGCAAAAAGGATGTCCAAATTTGGCTAAAAAGATTTAGCATTTTTTAATATGGCTGCCTTTCGAGCCGGCAAGATCGAGCCAATCTTATGCAACGACAGTCTAGCCGACTGGGAAAAGGGAATTATCACGCCCCCTTCGAGAAGTCTCTTCCCAACAAAAAAGGACAAAAAAAGGACTGTAGTAAAGTAATTCAACGAAAAGAAAAGACTCTTTTTTCAGTCGATGATCATTTGAAAAAGCTGGACACATAAATTAATCACTTCTTTCAGTTTTGGAAACGTAAGAAGAAATCAATACTGATTGCTCAAAAGTCTCGATTCTTTCCGTTACTTGTGGATAGCCGTGTTTAAAATGTTGCCAGACACTCGTGAGTCTAACTTTGTACGTCAAATTCTTCAAAATCTGCTTCTCAACTTACTATCTGTTAACAAATGTTGGCAGAATTTCACAGTATCGGCTTCAGTGTTTTTCAAGAATTTGTTAAAAATGTCAGGAATTGACACCAAATGACGCTTTTAAATTGTCGCGATGCATTCTCTGTTATCAGGTTTCCCTGGGTCGCGAACTGTTGGCCAAAATTTAAAGCGTTGCACTGATTTTGCTGTCCTCTGTCTTAAACGCCGGTTTTAGTTCCTCAAGTACAGCAATCGTAAAACTCAATCTGATTTCCCAAATAAGCTTTCTACATTCTCTTATGTGAAGATCTACGTCTGGTTAAGTTGCACACAAAGATTATCTAAGTGACATACCTTCGTTTCTTCTTGTGAAGTTTAAGTTCTTTCGCTCTGTTGTTATTTCTGTAGTTTGTCGGCGGTTTCATACTTTCCTTGTTGAAATCCCAGTGAATATTTTAGTAACGTTGTTAACGGCTTCTACGCCGGCATGGGCACAACAGATTAAGAGACAACAACTACTACCACTTCTGACAACGTATAAAATAAAAATGTAAGCTCTACTCGTTTAAGTTCAAAGTCCGATCTTGCGCCTGTCTCGTGCCCACAAATCGGCGGAGTGCATGTTAAGTTTTCCTTTTTCTTTGTTTCCCACATCACAAAACGGAAATGTGAAATCGAAACGATGTGAACTTTGGAGTCTTAAGAAAAATATCTTCAGGGTGCCCTTGAAGTGTTCTTTGTCCCAAAAAATCAGCTTTTCTTCCTGTGAAAGGAAAAATCTCTGTTATTCCGGCCAGAAATGTTATAGACACTTGCTATTCCTAGTAACCCGTTTTGTGAACACTTTGAAAATAACCGTTGACCCTGGAAATATTTTCGATAAAGGTATATTTCCCTACATGTTTGTTGCAGTACTTATTAACTCAATTGCCATCAGAACTAGAGATGTGTTGGGGCATGTTCAGTCGCTTCCGCTGCGATTCATCTTGAGGGGGGAGAGGAAAAAATCGGAACGTTGTTTAAGTGTTAGCGTCATTAGACCCTCCCATAACGGCGACTTTTTAAGCCATGTGACGTATTCTGACATTTGGGCGTCCACGCACTAATTCCAGTGTTGTTCTTTTTATAAAGGAGGTTGTCCTTACCCCGATTTAGAAGTGCTCGACCTGATTAACAAACTGGAAAATGGATACCGAATGGAAAAACCGACGCATCTTTGCGAGGAATTGTAAGTAGAGTTTATAGTCTAAATAATTGTTTGCTGAACTGAAGTATCGTTGTTGGCGCGAACGCGCTTGTTTTAAAATAGCAATCGGTTGAGTGGACAGTCCATAGTTCAAATGATGCACGGTATATGTATGTTTGAAAATGGCAAACTTTTCAACTTTTCGTCACTTTACAGTTTGTTCAACGCGTGTTATTTTAACGCCTTTTGTCATTAAGGAAAACACAAGCTTATGATCATATCTCGTGCGGGAAACTTAGTTAGATGGGACAGATAAAACGAACAATATGAAGCAGACTTTCGCTTTTTAATTCGTGTATCTTTCTATTTATGTACTTTTTTTCGGTTACGAATTATAGGAGTTAAGATAGCCCTTCAGTTGCTTTTGGTTAAATATTGTGCGCGTCGTTTTTAGGAAAACCGATGATGAATTCGAAAGTGGTTGAAGGAAAGTTGCCATTCAACCGATGATAAGCCTTCCCGTATTTATCCCACAACCAGCACCGGGCACGTACGATCCTCCCCCGCTCATACTTAGTAGAATGATAAGATCCGAAGCTCACCGAGGTAGAATTCAAGGACCCCTGAGGTGCCGACACCCTTTGTTTTTAAAACTTTTTTATCCCCCGACCATGTTGTGCCGGTGAGATGCTGGTTTCGTCATTTTAACTGTTAAATTTGTCGACAAAATCGTATGGTGCTCCTATTCAAAAGAAATGTCTTTTTTATTTATACCTGTTGTGTTACTCTTGTGCGGAACCTCCCCGTATTCACGTATGGGCCATTAAAGGGAGTATCCCCCAGGATTTAAAGGCCCCTCTATAATACGGTTCACCCTGGCCCCTATTGCTCTTGGTCCTAAAGATGGAAACGTGACTTCATATAAGTCCTTTCTTTTTCATGCTGTTGAACTTAACCTTGGTACTTAAGGCGGCCCCGTTCAGACGCCGAACCTATCATGATCGATCAAGAGCCGAACCTAATTCTAATTAAGGCCGACCCAAATTACTTAGACCGGCTGAATAGACTCAGACGCCTATCATTTTTTTTTCCACGCATAAGGATGGAAATTTAAATTTTATTTCCTTTGTAGATATTCTGTCATGCTTTCCTGTTGGAATGAAGACCCTGGAAAACGACCGACTTTCTCATTACTCTCCAGCACGTTAAGTCAATTGAACAGGAAAAACGAGGTATTAAAACAGACAAATTAAATAAAAGGAAGGATAAAGCTGATTGAGGCTTTTAAATCATAGTACAGCTTATTCTCGTAACTATCAAGGTAGGGTGGAGGGACTGTAGCCAAGGGATCGCGTCAGGTATAATGGGAATCAGGATTCCGGATCCCGGGAAATTTTTGCTTGTGCAATCCGAAATCCAGGAAATTTTAACTTGTAAAACGTGGAATCCTGGGCTTTGGAATCGAGAATACAGCTCCAAGAATCGGGAATCCTACTAACGATTGGAATCCGGAATCCACGGGGTGGAATTCAGAAGCCAAGACTGTCTTGGATCCCCTTACATTTGGCGAAAGGGTTGATTTGCCCAAAATTTCTGCCATCGCTTTGCAGTTATAGATTTTTGAGTAAGCTCCTTTGGTACTATTTTGGCGTTAATCAGCTCGTCTCTTCAGGCTCGCGTACTGATGTGTGAAAGGAAAACTTGTTGTGCTCGCGAATTTTTTGGGGGGAGGTTACTCTGCTGTGTTTGCGAGAAGGATCATCGATAGTTAATTCACTTGTGTAAGCAAGGACCAGCGTACAAAACAGAACTGAGGTCCTGAAGAAGAAAGGCAGTGCCTTTCGAAATCAAGTTCCTTTTTTAATACTGTTAAATTAGCGTTGCTATTCTTCGTCTATCCATCATTAGTAGAATTCGTCTGGATATCTATTTAAGCGGCTTTAGTGATGCAATGAATTCGTTATTTTAAGATTTATACATCAGAGTAAAAGACACCTATTTCTTCCCTTCTAGGACTGCATTGACCTCAAAACCTACAACGGAAATCTCTACGAGAACTTTCAAGTGCCTTCTAAATGAAACATCCAAGGACCGGCTCATCTCAGCCACAGTCAGTGATTTTCCAAGTCTGCAACGGCAGCCTCCAGTAATAATGTAAACGTATACTGTACTATGAAATTATTTTGTTTTCCTAAGAGGTAAAAATAACAGTTTTTAAATTAAGACTAGTCAGTAAATAATAATATAACTGAGCTTTGTCAGTGAAAGTTTCATTTATCAAGCCAAAAACGTACTTATAATTAGAATCTAGCAAAGAGAATTTTTCGTAAAAAGGAGCTTTACCGAGAATATTTTTTTTAAAAAATAATAACGTCTAATTTGGATCAGGTAAGATAAGGATTATTACCATCTGATTTAGCTCAGTTTTCTGAGGTTTGAAAACTTGATTATCGTGTAATATCGCAATGCAAATCAGTATACGATAAAACCTACAAGTTCATGGCAATGCCCAATCAGTTAAAATATAACAAAAACTAAGCATACCTATTTAATAACATAACGGGATCTAAAGCTACTTTAAAGCTGTAGACCGGGAATACAGGGAGTAAAATCGTTAAGTTTGTGCTCAAATAAGAATTAAGTTATTAGAGGCAGTTACTGAATCGCCACCTGACCTTATATAGCCAACTGTACACCTTCATAAGATAGGCACCTTCCTAAAACGGACACCGACAGATGATCCCTGCCTCAGTGTCGTTTTCCTTTCCCTTGACTCTGTATAAAGCGTATATCTCTTTAAGATCCCTTGAAGACGAACGCTTAGTGCCTGTCCCCAAGGTATCTGTGGTAGGGTCAATTGACTTTGATCATTAGACTCCCGAAACTGGCCATGGTCAAAATTCAATAAAACTTACAAATTTCATTTTGAAAATACTGAAATGCAAATACTACAACGTGAAAGTACTGCCAAAGAGGTTTCATTTGAATGGTAACAACGTAGGATTTCGTCCACAGACTCAAAAGCTAGAACTACATACTAAATAAAAAGCACCATGTGAAAGTACTGCTGAAGAGGTTTCATTTGAATGGTAACACCATAGGATTTCATCCACAGACTCAAAAGTTAGAACTACATACTAAATAAATAGTACCACGAGAAAGTACTGTTGAAGCGGTTTCATTTGAATGGTAACACCATAGGATTTTATGCATAGAATTAAAAGTTAAACTACATACTAAATAAATGGTACCATGTGAAAGTACTGCTGAAGAGGTTTCATTTGAATGGTCCGTATTGTGTCAGATAACGTGACAGAGTGGCTATTACATAACATTTATGAACGTATCACCCTAAAAGTCACATAGTTGACTCCCGTTTGTGATTTTACAAACTCATGTAGAATAATAGTACCAAATGACACGATCACAATAAACGGTAGTTTAATCATTTTGCACTATATTTTTGCGATTTCTTAAGCGTGCTATTTCTAATTTCTCTGGTGATTGTATAAAAATAAGTGCCACTGTATTAAAAAGTTCAGGATTAACGAATGGAAAAAGTTATAAGAACGCACGTAAATAACTAGAATAAGGGAGCCACTATTTTGCTAAGGAATTCTCAATGTATTTTGCGGTTCTTTTATTTTTGCTACGAACGAAAACAGTGTGGTATTGTTAGATACTTTGTGGGTCCGGTTTCCCATTTTAAATGTGCATGAAAATAAATAAGTACTCGTAACAACCTTGGACAAAAGTTATGGGATAAATTTGGCATGTGCATGCCAAGCAAACAGTTGTGCAAGTACGAAAATGCGCATGCTCAGCCCCAGTCCCTCGACACATTGTTGAAGAGTGATTCATCATGTATCGTGGGTAATTAGGAGAAAATAGGCGCAATAAAGACGACGATGACGGTGGCCTTAAAAAGTGAATCCACTCACTGATTCACTGATTCCATGTCGTTTAATTTGTCAAATGGTGATTTTTTTGGAGTTGAATTCTAAAGGAGCGTCTCTTAGTGTAAAATAAGATTCAGAATAGTTTTCTTGTGTACAAAAAACGCGAAAGTAGGTAGTTTTACGTCGTGGTCGTTAAACGACGGCAAAGACATAAAATTGTTTTGCGTTTTTGCCGCATTATTTGCCGTTGTTGTCGTCGTTGCTTAACCAGCACTTTTGTCCAACATTTTAGGTCGAACATGGTTCATTATTTCAGCCGCCGTTAGTAAAATACGATGAAACAGCACACTGCTGCACAAGAGTTAAATCATTCAGTGAATGGTCACACTGTAGGATTACGTTATCCAAAATTTAATGAAAAAATTCAGTGCAGGCGTTTTATTCTTTAACGTTTTACCTTTTTATATGTTTTTATTGATGAATGCTCGCACCTCAGTCGTGGTCTCGTAAAACGCCCCGGAGCAGTTTGTGCTAGGGTAATGTATAATTATTTTTACTGTAAAAAATGTATAAGGAAATTTAATATGGCAATAAACAACCTTAAAATTGGATGTTTCGATGTGAAAGTCAGTGGTTGCGTGGGAACTGGACACCATACCGTTATTGAGGCACCATATATATTGGAAAGACGGATCAATTTAGGTCTCTGGGAAACTGCCCACCTACCCCTCCCCTAAGATAACATTAACGCTTACCTCTCACTTAGGGCAAAATGTTGGCTTAGGGGAGAGATAGGTGGGCAGTTTCTCGGAAACCTGAATTGATCCGAAAAGACATGTCCCGGATAGAAAGGCCCCTTACCTACCCGAGATAATAAAGAAATTAAATTAACTGCAAAAACAGTGGACGAAGATCCTGCTGGTTATAAACGTTGGATCTCTAGAAAAGAGATCTAACCGGTCAAAATATTAAGAACCAAAAACGAGAAGTCCAAAGACTACTGCAAAGCTGATCAGGGACAATGTGTATTGTTTTTACATAACAATATTTCGGCTGGCCATGCCAGCCTTCATCAGGTTTACAGATGTTACTGAACTTATGTAGCAATCACAATATTATAGATATGGAGAATGTCGCAATAAAAAGTTTAAATAGGAGAGGCGGAAATGACGTACAACACGAAAAACTGGAAAAGAAATAATAATAAGGATATCACGGCGGTTTAGGCATCCGAGATACCCTGGGCGAGCCAATTTTTCATACATTTCCTTACCCTGGCGAACCTTTCACATGAGAAACTAAATGTTGGCTCGGCTAGAAGAGTGACCCACCTATCCGGGTTACCCTTTTGTGATGGTAAGGTCACTCTCCTAGCCGGGCTAACTTTTGTCCATAAACGGTCCAGCTGGGTCAACTCGGTCAAGGGGGAGACAATTAGAGCATGTGTGAGCACTCTTGGCTCGGGAAAAGGGGTCATCGTTTTTTTCATATAAATGCACGCAGAACTTGAATCGGCTGGGAGGGTTACCCTCTCATTCTGCTCATTTCCCGAGACAACTAAAGCAAAGTAACTGGCAGGAATCAAAAAAGGTCTTTTTGACCCCGGTGAGGATTTAATTCCGACTCCCATCTGGGTGAGACCTTCCAGCGCTCTCTTGACCGCCGAATGTACAAGGCCAAGCGGGATCAGGTCGCGAGCGTTTAGGTATATTAAACAAAAAAGAGGGCGTGTTAGACTGTAAAACAGTCGGATTTTTTTCTCAAAACTTAAGAGGCGGTCCGTGTAAGAACCGACCACTCGAATTTCCGTGGGAAACAGAATTCCTTCATTTTTTTTCTGCGACATAATTAGCCCATTCCATTAACAAAAATCGAATTTGTTTGGCTCATAGTGCTTTTTTAAAAAAAAATTGGGCGGCGATTCGCCTGGACGGCCCAAAGCTGTCATGATCGTCTTTTTTAAGGTCAAATTTAAGCGTTTTGTTCAAGGCTCGCAAAAATTTCGCATTTATGCAAATAGCATAAAACAAAAGCATGATTTTAATTCATGCTTCCTTTATTCAAACAAGGCAAAATATTTAAATTCTGACCCCCCAAAAAAGGAATTATGATGTTTTGAAAATACCACGTAAAGCGTCCTTGAAAAAAATGCGCGGTTATCCTAGTTTTGAAATGAGCTTTTTTTAAAAGTCTGACGTTATCTGTAGTCTTGGTCACTATCCCTGTTCAGTAATAGGGCTAGTGTATCGAAATCAAGAAAAACATTTTTGGGCACTGTCGATTACGAAGCACAAGAGTTCGATAAAGTTGGGTAACAATCTACTGTAATTGTGCGTATGACGTAATTTACGCATTTTCTTGATTCCGAACTTTCCTACTATAAAACTAAAAATCATTACTGTCAGGGAGCAACTATTTTTAAAACTAACTTAATGCTGGGGACAAACAGTGAATATCTTAAAATCCTCTACATATTGTCCTAAATTAAAATTGGGATGTTCCAAAAAAACGTAGCAGCTCCGGTGAATGTTGCTATGTCAAGTTGTGGCTAAACAGTTAAGAAATTTCGTTGAAATAAAGGGGTTAGAACGGTAAAAAAATTTAAAACACATTGTGAATAGATTTACCGTGTAATTACCACCTCAAAAGTTATGACACGATCCAGCAAAGAAATAGTTTCCCAAAATGTACCGAATTTTCTAGCCACAAGTTTTTGCGTGCAGACGACATCATTTATATTGTGTCTGAGGATGTCAATTTCACATTTCAGTTTGCAGTGCAAAACATGTTGGATGTTATTTTATCGAAGCTGAAACTACTTATCAGGCTTAACGAGGTAAAACAAACAAGGTACAAAAAAACTGGCTACTTTTAAGAATAAAAATGTTTTGCTGGTTTACTAAAAATTTCTTCAAGTTTTTAATTCAATTTAAGTTAATTTTTCTGGCGTCGTTCACTTAATTTAATATCGTATGCAAATTTGCAACACACAACGTAGAGCGTATTTACAGTGTGCCGAGATAACCTTCGCAGATAGAATGGCTGCATTTTGTTCTTTTTCCGCATTAACAGGCGGAAAATGCGGAAGTAATCGAGGATGTGTCGATTTTGTGTGCTTGAATAGTTGCAACGCTGACATTAGTTCACACCTAATGAATCACCACCTGTCAAGGGAAAATGTTTGTGAAATGGTTCTGATACTGGCAAGGGCAGGTCTGTTAGAACTCACTGATGATCAGATCAAGAATATGACGGTTTGTCCAGTCCATCGTTACACTTTGGGAAAATACTGGCAAGCTCCAAAGACCTGCCAGTATCCAAAACATCACGGGAAGAAAATGGCAATAGCCGGAACACATGTTATTAATTTCAAGACTGCAAGGGAGATAAAAAATATCTTTGGAGAAGCCGTTCCCGTTGGCTCGCGTAAGTACTATCAGACTAGCAACTATAACTGTTTTATGCTTTCATTTTATAATTAACATATCAGAATTAAAGGGTTTTGTCTTCCTTAACATTTCAACTAAATACTTTCGTTCGTAATTACTTAAAAGCGAGCTGTAGACTGAGGGGAAGTCCCATTCTATATATTTTCTGAACGATAAACGATCGATCCCGTATTTGATAGTATTTTGCAGCCAGAAAATCATTTCCAAAAAAATAACATATCAAATGATCATAATTTGGTTTTTGTAGTTCATTACAGCAATAGTTCTTTGCTGTGCGTCATACATAAATTCGGTCGCTGATTTATAGCCTATATAACATAATTTCCAAGATGGGATATAAAGATATAGCTTCTATTATCAACTTAGTAGTAAATTCAGTATTTTTTTAACAAGTCTTTCCAGGTTGGAAAACTTTTTTTGTTTCTTTTTGTTACTATAGCTATTTGCACAACGTGCAGAAAGAAACACAGTGAAGAAGTAGATCGGAAATCAGACTGGCTATACCCTGAGGAAACTGAGGGAGATGAGCTCCTTCAAAGGTACTGTCGGGAGGGTAGTCGTTTGGTTGTTGTTTTATAAAAAAACACACACGGTTGTCCTGTCAGGTTATCCTATCGCAAGGCAACTTAGTAGCAACCTTTCCATTTTTATTCGCCGCAGACCTGCTAAAGAGGCTGCTGTGGGAGCCATCGGTCGCATGGTCACTTCAACTCCATTTCTTGAAGACCAATCAACGCCAGCTTCCTGGAATCCCATAACACCATGCTGGACTCCAGGGTCAGAGGAGGCCTCTTTAACTTCACCCGTGGTAACCGATGCAGTCGGCAGGTATAACGAGGCGATGGATACAATTGCGAGTCTTACTACACAAGAACAAGTCGAACGCGAGCCTCTTAAATATCAGCTTAAAACTCCATTCCAAAACTTAAGCGATGGGGAACAGCTGAAATTTGTAAAAAAGGCTAAAGAGGACTGCTTGCACGTATGTAATGTAATTGCCCCAGGTAACGGAGAGGAGCTCTTCGAGTCAATGATGTCTGTACAAAGAGAATTATTTGATGGCGCAGTCCCCGATGATCTTGTGGTACTCATGACTGCTTATAAGAACGCAAAGACCAGGAATTTAAAGAAACAGATTCTGAGCCTTTACGCTCAAAGATACCCTATGACCAAACTGAAGAAAATTCACCAACCTTACGGAAGTCTCTCTACATGGGAAATAAAGCAAGCACGTTCTCATGCTAAAATGCACGGTCCTGGGACCATCCCTGAAATCAAGACGAAGCATCGCGTACGCCTTGATATGGGGAAGGTCGACCACTTTGTAGAATTCATTAATAGACCTTACTTTTATCAGGATGTTTCATATGGTAACAAGGTACTCACCCTAGATAATGGTGACAGAATTGAGATGCCTAACGTTGTAAAGATCCTGACCAGGTCTACAATGATTGAGCAATACTTGAAGTATTGCAAAGAGCAATGTCACGAGCCACTTAGTAGGTCTTCTCTGTTTAAAATATTGGAGGTTCGAGAAGCGTCTCAGCTTAAATCGCCTCAGGGATTGGACAATACGGCTGCAGATGGTGCTGCGGGCTTTCAGACTATTGAGACGCTGGTTGAAACTCTTGAGAAGGGAGGAATGGAGAAACATTGGTGTTTACGTATTTGCCAAAACCTACGCGATGCTAAACGCTATCTCAAAACTGACTACCGTGTACACTGTCAACAGCATTACTCTACTTGCGCTGACCACTGTAGAAAGTTTGCGCTTAGTGATCCTGTTGATCCCGAGCTCCAGCATCCTTGTCCGCATCAGCATCAATCGACTTGCGAGCAATGCCAAGGGCCGAAGGATGTTCTAAAGGAAGTGAGACTAGCGATTGAAGGGTCATCATGGAAGCCTTACAGTTGCGAACAACGAGAAGATGTCCTTTACGTTGACCGTGCACAGTCAGACATCTTGCTGTGGAAAGCGCACATTGTGCGCTCAATAAATCAGGAGGAGGCGAAACAAGATGCACTGAAATCAGAAGACCCACAGTCAGCCATTCTGATCATGGACTGGGCCATGAAGTTCCTCCAAATAAAATTTCGTGAGAAACAGTCTGAATGGTTCGGCAAACGGGGGCTCAGCTGGCATATTTCCACCTTTATAACTAAGAATGTTGACTCTGGAAAAATTGAGCTGCAATCGTATGCTCATATCTTCGACTCTTACCAGCAAGACTGGTACGCAGTATGCTCGATCATCGAAAACACACTTGAGGTTGTAAAGAAAGAACATCCCCAGATTACCCAAGTGAACCTAAGGAGTGACGAAGCAGGCTGTTACCACAATAACTTTCTCTTAGCCGCCGTTAGAGATGCCGGAAGACGAGTAGGCATTGAAGTAGCACGGTATGATTTTTCCGAGCCGCAGTATGGAAAAGATATCTGTGATAGAATCCTTTGTCCAATGAAGTCATCCATCCGACGATATTGCAATGAAGGACACGATGTCGTTTCTGCGAAAGACATGCGTGTAGCGCTTTCAGAACGTCCTGTTCAAGGTACAACTGCCTCCGTGTGCGCAATGAATGAGACTCAAAAGACACTCGAAGTACATAAGATAGAAGGTTTCAGCAAGTATCACAATTTCAAGTTTGAAGTGAAAGGAATTAGAGCATGGAGAGCTTATGGTGTTGGACTAGGCAAGTTTATTCCTTACCGAGAGGTCATAACTGAACCTCAAGGTCCTACTGGTCTCATTGTGCATGAAAACTTCTTTCCTCTCAAAGAAGCTCGAGTATATAAGAGAGAGACAAACAGTGAAAATGAACAATGCAACGGTCTTTTCTCTTGTTCTGAGCCCGGGTGCAACATGGTTTTCAAGAAATTCAGTGAACTCGAAAATCACCTTGATGTTGGTGAGCACAGCCAAGTTCGCGGAAACTCTGATACGGTGTATGACAAGCTCAGAAGAGACTGGGCGGAGAAATTTCGTACTGTTGATAAGGACGAAGAAATCAGAAGCGTGCCTGAAGCAGTTGTAGAGGAGCATCACGAAAAGAATAAAACTGGCCGCTCTTCCGAGTACAGTGACTTGCAGACTGGATGGGCTCTACACAAACCCCGAAACGAAGCTGTGCGTTTTCCTACCGAGGTTAAACAGTACCTAACAACGAAATTTGATCTTGGAGAAAGAACTGGCAGCAAGTCAGATCCCGCAAAAGTGGCAGCAGATATGCGAACTGCAAGGAACCCAGACAGTTCTCGGATGTTTGAGAGGAAACATTGGCTCACAAAGGGTCAAGTACAGGGATTTTTTTCGAGGCTAGCGGCCTCGCGAAGAAGCAAAGCACATCGGGAAGCGCTCAATGAAGACGTAGAGGCGGAACAGGAAGAGCAGGAAAGACGAGCCACCCTGGAAGAGGTAGCCACCCACCTTGGTCCTAAGCATCCGATCTGCTATGATTCATACTGTTTATGTGACCTTTCACACGAGAAGAAACTTGAAACATTTAGCGTTGCTATGCTCAAGGACATGTTGAAATACTTTGAAATTCCTTTTAGTTCTCGCGATAGAAAAAAAATTCTTGTAGCGAACCTATCGGAATTTCTTGAAGGCTGTGACTGTAACCAGCCACGTTAAGGCACAAACCGCTATTATAGTAACCAACAGGGTTTTTCGACCTCGAGTTCAAAAAGATCGTGGAGGCATTTATTTTTCGAAAACTTGAAAAGACGTTTTAAGACCTTTATACTTTCTGAAAAGTCGAATTAGAAAAGAACATGTTTTTTTGTCAACCGTACTAAAAAGGTACATACGCGTGACAAGCTAAAAGACTGACATTCACGCGTAGCCAGCGTGACGGGAAATTAACATTGTTCCGATGATTTGAATTTCGGCTGTAATGTACCGGGTGTTTTTAATAAAATGTGTAATTCTTTTAAACAGGACTCACTTTCGTCAAATAATTATATGCTTAACCTGAATGAAAAGCTTTTTCTTTTTTTGTTGATCAGGAAAACCTACGACCAATTTAATTGAATGAAATTTTGTAAACGGCTTTTAGAAGTAAACTTAGACGACTGACAACTTACGCCGGAATCTATAATTTCGACTATTAAACTTCGCAATTCCTAGTTTCGTGTAACATTTGGTAAGTTGTTAGCTGTTCACAGTTTATCTCGAACAATAAAGGCCACTTTTAAATATATTTGCTCTCTCGGTTTGATTTTCAGTGGGAAAGTTCGGAATCACCAAAATGCGTAAATTACGTCATACGCACAATTACAGTAAAATATTACCCAACTTTATCGAACTCTTGTGCTTCGGAATCAACAGTGCCCAAAAATGTTTTTCTTGATTTCGATACACTAGCCCTATTACTGAACAGGGAGGGTGACCAAGACTACAGATAACGTCAGACTTTTGAAAAAAGCTTATTTTAAAACTAGGACAACCGCGCATTTTTTTCAAGGACGCTTTACGTGGTATTTTCAAAACATCATAACTCGTTTTTTTAAAGTCAGAATTTAAATATTTTGCCCTTTTTGAATAAAGGAAGCATGAATTAAAATCACACTTTTGTTTTATGCTATTTGGATAAATGCGAAATTTTTGCGAGCTTTGAACAAAACGCTTAAATTTGACTATCAAAAAGACGATCATGACAGCTTTGGACCGTCCAGGCAAATCGCCGCCCAAATTTTTTTAAAAAAGCACTATGAGCCAAAGAAATTCGATTTTTGTTAATGGAATGGGCTAATTATGTTGCAGAAAAAAAATGAAGGAATTCTGTTTTCCGCGGAAATTCGAGTGGTCGGTTCTTACACGGACCGCCTCTTAAGAGTCTCACACGAGAGAAGCGCGCGAGCCTCGCAAACCCGTAGGAGGGCGTGTGAGGCGAGAGAAAGAGTACTTTTAGCGTCCTTTCCAAGTCTCATTCTCCGTTTTCAGCCTCGGTCCAGACCTTTTTTGACCGCTCGCGCGCACTTAAATACGCAAAAATACGGACTGTTTTGCAGTCTAAGGGAGTGTTCGATTGACCTGGCGTATTCTGCAATAAGAATAAAAGGGACAAACTCTAAAAATCATCCCTTGATAGGAGACGCGCACCCGAAGGGCCTAAGTTCAAAACAAGACCTCTCACTTGTAGATTCATTTGGCACGACTAATATTATTTTGACAGACGGTAAACAAACATCATTAAGCTCTTTTAGCGCTTAACAACCGTCACTGTAATTACGGTCTAATAACTGTAAACAGTTTAAAAGAAGCAATGTTTAGATTGACTAGAAATCACGTACAAAACTGAACTAGTGCAATTAATTCTGTAGCTCGAAAAAGAAGTTGACTAAATGTACATTGCAGTGTGGATGTCAAAATGATAAAGGGAAGTTTATCCTTGGCATTCCTGTATCTCACAGTAGCAAGCAATTTGCAGTATCACCTAATTTGGGCGATTGCAACGCTGCATATTGGCGGTTTATTTCCATTCAGTGGCCTTGGCTAACAATAATTTTCCACCTGCTATTATTTTGTATCCGTCGCCGTAATTTTCATGCCATCTTCGAAAAATTGTAATTGAGGAGGCCTAATTAACATAAGCTCTATAGTTTCCTTTAGGCCTCCTCGCCATTTCTTCCTACATTTTTTTTTTGGCATTTCTTTGTAATTATTGTAATCGTGTGGCAAATAAAATAAATACGAAATAATAAAAAAAATTATTGTGGGCTCTGTGATTAGCTGATCCAGGCCATAAATATCAAGTATGTTTTAATTTAACAGCATTAGATACTGGCGTATCTGGCAAAAAATCAACGTCAATATCACCCAAGAGGAAAAATTCCTAGTTACCCGTGTCAATTTTACGAACTAATTCCTCAAATTCGTTAAAAAGACTCACAAGGGAGTCGGGAGGTCTATACCAGGTACTCACTAGAAATGGTTAGTTTTTACTAACTAGAAATAGTCTTGACATCGTTAACGCCAGAGGGAGCGAACTAACCACTATCATAATTAGGTTAACCCTACTCGCCAATAAATTCAAAAAATAAAAAAACCACGGAGAAAAGTGAAAAAACAGGGCACCTTTTTTCTGTAAGTCTGTCAACATTAAAACGATTGTTTTCAAAAGCTTTGAAGCATATCTGTGCAAATAGAACCATGCAACCTTTCAGCTACTTGGATATAAACTCGTTACCCTCAAATCTAGGCCCCAGAAGTAACAATTAGCAATTTTTGAATGAGGCTCTTTTTGCGATGTTTTTAGGCAGAAGTTCAGTTATCTATTCTTCGGAAAACATGTGAAATTTTTTCGCTTTTCTCACCAACTCTACTACATGGTTCGTACATCTTCAGAAAAACAAATTTCAAGGACTTTTCAAGGATTTTTCAAGGACAAATTACAGTTTTCAAGGACTACGATTTATTCAATAAATAGGCATTATTTAACCCTCTTTTGAACACCTTATTTGCTAAAAAACGCTATGGAGTCATTTACGATTTTTACTTTCTTCAGCCATGGTTGATCACATTATTTAATTTACAACTTTCCGTAACAAGACTATGCAAAATGACTGGGTATGACTTGCAATTGCATCTGAGGTATAGAAAAAGCATTTGAAATAAAGAAACAGAAATAAAATATTGTTCGTGCACAAAAATGTTTTCACGTTACCCGTGAGTTTCATAGGTTCTCACACCGAGGATGAGCCAGGTTTTCCTCGGCAAAATAATCTACGTTTACAGAAAACGGGTGTCTGGCGTAGACAAGGTAGTAAATTTGAAGGACTTTTCAAATAAAAAAATCAAGTGCCTTTTAACGACCTTAACCGAATCCAAGGACTTTGCAAGACAACTATTAAAATTCAAGACCTGTTCAAGATTGTACAAGCCATGCTACCAAAGAATCCCTTACCAAGACAACCGGGCGCCGGAGGCTCCATTACATTCATTTCCCATGAAGCTCACGCTTCATGAATGTGCTGAACTTTTCTGATAACCTTAATACAATATACGGACTCTCAGTTCTAAGTCTAGAAAATTTAAGAAAACTAGGAGTAATCGGAGCTTAGAAGAGCGCGCTCGACATGTTTGTAGGGCGTACAGGCAGCAGTTGAGGAGGAAGGGTGGATGGTTATTGCGATAGATTAAGCCCGGTTTCCATATGATCGCTACGATCGCTGTGATCGCTGTGATCGCTGAGAAAAAAAAAGTTCAGCGATCATATGGAAACCACTCAGGGGCACCCGGCGACTATATTCTGAAATATAACTGTTCGAAGGAGGAAATTTTGCTTAGAAATTTCTAAAGCTTGAGAAAAGCTAAAAATTTCTGGATAACCTTTCCATTCGTCTAAAATATACCGAGTTTTTCTAACAGCTTAAATACGATTTCCGAAGGTTGTGTTTTCACATTTTAATATCAAGATACTGCAATTATTGTTAAAAAAAGGTCTCCTAAAACTTTCGGTATAAAGACAAAATGTCCCCTACAATTTTCTATGAAAGCAAGGCTACTTCATGCCCTCGAGGGTAGCTAACACTTTCGGATGAGACGAAAAAGCCAGCTAAAACTTTTGTGACGAAAAAAGTTCCCCCTAAGACATCCGAACAAATAAATAGTCATTAGGGCAACTCCAAATTAACCAAACAGGCCTCTAAAGCACAAAGAAAACCATCTGAGACACTTCTGGCGTATTTGGAAACATTCGGTCGTTGGGTGTCCCTGACCACTCTCCAGCGATCGCAGCGACAACGATCGCTGAGATAGAACTTTTTATATCTCAGCGATTGTTGTCGCTGGGATCGCTGGGGAGTGGTTTTATTTGATCGCCATGATCGTTGCGATCGCTGAAGTTTTTTTTTCTCAGCGATCGCAGCGATCACAGCAATGGTAGCGATCATATGGAAACCCGGGCTTTAATTTGATCATGTCATATTTTAAACATAAAGATTGCTTACAGCGAAACCTCTATTTAAACTGTGTATCATTTTGAAAAAGCCTTGAAGGCTAGTGATATCGTATGGTCCGTCTCAATAAGGGCAGTAGTTTGGTCGAGTGTGTTGATTTCAGTGACTTGAGTGGAGCTACTGTAAGCTGTTTATAAGTTTTTCCAATTAAATAACATAGACCTAACATGTTCATTTGTCCGGTGCCGAAAATATCACAAATCATGATGAAACGGCGCCGCCGAGCTTCACATCTCGGTAGATTTACTTTGTGGCACAACGGCCGCCGAGCTACACAACTCTAGTATCTGTAGATTTAAAAGTAGCTTGAGTTTGATCGTCCGGGTGACGTAGTCCTGCATAGGACTGTTGTTGTTGACAGTGACTGACGTTTCGACAACCTGCATTGTGCGGTAGTCATCTTCAGAGTCAAAGTGAGTTGTATCACGTCAGTTGATGGTATTATACTCTGGTAATTGATCTGATTGGTCAATTACGTCGCGATGTTATTGGTCGTCTGTCAGTTAAGCCGTGATGTTATTGGCTATGAAGACTCGTAATCAGTAATTGGTGCGTTTCGATCCGTCTATTGTCACAGTTAAACAGTCGTCTGTTGTTAGTCAAACTGTCAGTTCTCCAGCCGTTCTCTCGTAGTTAGATTTGCTTGATCTCGTCAATAAGTCGTTTGTACGGCGCTGGTAGCTGTTGAATCAGGGTCATAAAATAAGATCTCTTGTCTTAAACAGGGTAGTGAAAAGGTTGTGACTAGAATAGATACCTCAAATTCAGGTTGGACATCTTATTTTTATTACACAACGCTATAGTCTACACCACGCTATACTATATTTGACTCATATTTAGGCGAATTTATTGGGCACGAGAACTTTTAGAAAAGTGGGGAAATCAGAGTAAGAGACAGTTGTGCAAGGAAAAGACTTGAATTGAACTGACTTGAACTGAAGTACAGTGATTAGGGTTAAGCACCGTTATAAAAACGGTTAACTTTCAATGTAATGATCAACGCCATGTAGAGTACGTTAAAATTAACCGGTATCGGCAGTTAGCCCTTGATGGTGTAGTGGATACGCATATGGATTTTACATCAAGTGACGCGGGTTCAAGTCCTACATACGGTGGCCCACAACTGTCACGGCAAAACCAAAAACCTCACGGCAAAAACAAAATACCTCACGGCAAAAACAAAATACCTCACGGCAAAACCAAAGCTATTTTGCTGTGAAGTATTTGGTTTTGCCGTGAGGTATTTTGTTTTTGCTGTGAGGTTTTTGGTTTTGCCATAATGTTTTTGTTTTTGCCGTGAGGTTTTTGGTTTCGCCGTGAGGTTTTTGGTTTCGCCGTGAGGTTTTTGGTTTCGCCGTGAGGTATTTTGTTTTTGCCGTGACGTTTTTGGTTTTGCCGTGACAGTTGTGGGCCACCATACCCTACATACTACCTACTGTTTTCTTTCTTCTCTTATTTACTACTTTAAGTTATAAGAGTCCTATCCTATGAGTGAAGGTGACAATCTGACTTTGGGGTATCCATTCTAGTCACAACCATCTGACTTTGGGGTATCCATTCTAGTCACAACCGTAGTGAAAATAATCAAATTTAAACAAGGTCAGGTTGTGAAGGACTCGGCGTTACATCTCTACCCTAACTTTCCTTGGGTGTCCCCCCCACCCCGGGGAAAGACCGTGTTACAACCTGATGCTCAAGCTACTTACGACATAGTTCCGAGCTTTCTATTACACGAGCTTTGAGGGGTTTACAGTTGAACGTAACTACATATAGAAACATTTGATTGTATTTTGATGTTAATAGGATCAAGGTTCGGTCAAAAAGACAGCAAAACCCCCCTCCCCACCCTCGCTGAGAAGCATTTTCACAAAAGAAGGACCGCGGCCTAAATATGTACACTGCCGTGAGTGTAAGACTCTAACCAAAAGACCACAGTATCATAAAATTCCAACTTTGTTTTGCTGCCAGCAAAAGAAAATTTACAGGAGCTTAGTATTTAACTCCAAATTCAACTGAATGACGCGCAAAAACATAGAATTTCAAATGTAAGGAATTCTTACTGAAAGAATCTAGCACATTCGCTTAAACTCCACTTGAGACGTTTTGGACTTTGTCCAGCTTTGTTTGGGTCATATCAAGTTACACGTTTAAATGCGTAACAAAGTGACGGACGTAGGTTTTAAGGTGAAGTATTTATTTGTTTATTTTAACAATCTTTTTAAGTTGTTGTTTTTCTTTTACAATTGTACCGTCCCCGATGAAGGTTTTGTCTCTACAAACCGTATACGAACTTGTTCTAACAAATTTGATTTACAGTTTCATAATATATTCTGCTTACTTATGATCACTTCTTCATGATCAGCCTGCCGTTTGAATATCTTATTTTAAGGTTATACCGTATATGAGTCAAAAACCCTCTTATTTTCATATTCAATGTTTATTTAGAGTAGTATTACTGCTAGTATTTCCGAATCGAACGAAACTAAAAACAAACTGACGAAAGATAATGAGGAAACTGTTAAAAATAAGCGGTACTTTTAGCTTTGTCAGGCAGTGGGGTACATTGATTTGCAAAAAAATAGGTAAGTAACTTTATTTTATAACGTTTATATCGTTGGCAGTGGTTACCCAGTCTCCCGAACCAGGGGCTCAACCAAAAAATTTAAGAGTAAACTAGGTATACCTATCGATAGAGTGCCAACGAGGAAATCATGCGTATTTTGCTTAGGAATAAAATTCCTTTTTTTCCCATTTGACCGTTTCTTGGTCCCTTCCTGTTGCAAGGATTATTTTCTTGAAAAGTTCTCAGATTCAGTCTGGTGGCTTTACAAACCTGCTATGTAAAAATGTGAAGTGCCTTGAAAGAATAAGGTCAGCTTTGCAGAGGAAGCGATCGGGAATATTATTAAGTCCAGCTACAAATCTACTGTCGGTTCGGTTTCACATTGTTGATAAATATTTGCACAGTTTAATCATTTAAACCTCCTTTCAAATTTCCCGAGGCTTTTTGTTATCGGATTGAAGCTTAGAATGATTCGCTGGGCCGTCTGAAATGTTTTCAAGGACATGCGATGTACGGCACGTCGGTATTTAATTTTAGTTCATTATTTTTATACTGAACTCGGCCAGGTTTCGAAAATAATGGCGTTGTTCGCTTTTCCTTTGTCGTTCGCTTTAGGCTTGTAATTCGTTTTTGTTCTCATTGTTTTTGTTTGCTGGTTAGATTTTTTCCCCAACACCAGATTTTCCAACAGAAGCGACTGCATTCTTCGTGTCAAGCTTTCCTTATCTCCTCGTGTAATCTGATCCTTTTTAGTGGTGAGAATATTGCTTGCTGCACATAGAACACTTTTGCTGTTTTACAAACTTCTCTTCGTTAAAACTTAACATTATGGCCCCTAAAATTAATAGAATATATCAAGTGCTCATGTCTCTTGACTGCGGTGGCCGGGTTTGACGAAAAAATTTAGGTAAATAAACACAGGAAGTCACGACGGCGGGAAGTGTGTGAAATTTTGTTTGTTATTCAGCTTGAGCCCGTGCGCCAGGTACTGCCTTTTGATTGGTTCACAACTGACCACTTGGTCTCAGGGGAATCCACATTACATTGGGTTACACTTTTTTCAGCTCGATCGAGAATTTTTCTGCCTATTGCCCAGTCTTACGCGGCTCTATTCTGCTGCCGCCTCGCCATCCGAGCGTCTTCGCTCGGATGGCTCGTTGGCAATTACTATATAAAATACAATTAAGATAATGGAGAAAAAATTAAAATCAGGTGGGGTTGTCCCAGGTTGAGAAAGAAACCAGGTGCCTCATCTGCCTTAAGAACCATGATCAATAGTTACAGAAATACAGTAAACACTGACGCACATATAACTAAGAACCTGTATTTTGGGGGGTCTGGCAGAAAGGTTCTTTTATTTTGGGGTACTTATTAGCAATTCAGGCTAAGTAGGTTGTTAATTAGGTTCTTTATACTACTACGTGAGAAATTTCTGCAATTTGATTGGCTTAGAGCAGCGGTATTTCAGCTTAATTTGAAATGCCTACATGTGAAAATTACAAACCTTTTGCGGGTAGTAGTATAAACAAATAATAGCATGTTTTGTACATCATATTTTGCATAAATACCACTCGTGATATTTCATAATTGTCTCAAATTTAACTCGCCTAACGGCTCGTGAAATTACATATAACAATTTCGAAATATCACTCGTGGTATATGATGTATTTATGCCAAATATCACTACAAATCATGCTACTCCTATGCTAATTTCTATAAAGGAGATATAGTTGTTGACTGTCAGAAATATAAAGAAACTTGAGTTTGGTCCTTAAATTTACAGTATTTATTCACAACTGTACATCGCTAAAACCTCCTTTATGCAAAGTCCATGAAGACAATAATTATAACAATCTGATATTTTTATAAACCTGTTTTCGTCGTAGGAATTTCAGTAATACTTCTATTTGTAATTACAGTTTGGTGCAGTATCTTCTTGTAATATCAATTGGCAATCTCGAAGTCAATTTCCTTGGTTTAAATGTTTATCATAAATTTACCTGTAACCCATATATAAGAACCTGCTTCACTTTGCTTGGCTAAACAGTTCTTATATTTTTGGGTGTTAGCACAGGTTCTTAAACCACCAGGTTCTTTTTAGAAGGTGTTTACTATATGCTTCTTAGAAAATAAAAAATCTTTCATGCCCAAAAAAATAATGCAAATACAGGGTGTCCCAAAAGTTCGTTCCTCTACTTTATAAGTCTGTATTTCAGAACGATTGAACTTGGTAAGCAAATCATTTCAACAAAAGCTGTGTCTTTCAGTATAATTCACTATTTTCATACTTGTTGTGCCATCTTTTGACGCGAATATTCGATTTGTGTACTTCCGCGCCAAAGGTGCGCGTGCGCAAGTATATTTTCCAGCCACACCTTTTTTGTGTTTCATAGCCCGAATCGCTCGAACTCCTTCCTTGTTTTTTGTGAATATCAAGAAAGATAAACCCCCTTAACGCAAAAACGTTCAGCTGCGTGATAGCATAAGCCTGTATACTTCGATTTACTGGCTTATCTGTTGTAGAAACTGCTAAAAAACTGGAAAAATCCGAATGTTGGGTGGTAGAATGATCATGGAGAAATGAAGGTTTTGAAGATAAGAAACTAAGGGGAAGAGCAAAGCCCTGAATAAAGCAGCTAAAATAGTTTTAAAGAAGGCTAGAAACGAAATAGGAGACTCGACAAGGAAGCTCTGTCTCACGTAGTTAGCAAGCCAAATAAAAGGGTCATGAAAAGCTGTTTGAAATGTTTAAAATGAGAGGCCCCTGAGATGGCAAAAAAACCTCTGCTTACTCTGCCAATTTACTGCAGCTCGTTTCAAATTTGTAAAGAATTACAAAAGCCTTGCTGTGGAAGGGGACCGGGATGATTATCGTTTTTGGATGAATGCCCAAAATAAATTTGTTTCAGCTGCCTAAACTAAACAAATAACAGGTGCCAATCAACTTTAAAGCGTCGTCAAAACTACGGACTGACCCAACCCCAAAAGACGCCCACATTGGCACATTTGCATTTAAACGAGCTATCGCTCATATGCGATATGTGGTTGAATAAAATTACTTACTTACTTACTTACTTACACGTACATTGTTCTTGAACTAACAACACTTATTAACTCCCCGAACGGGAACTCAGTCATATCGAAGTTACATTATTCGCCGTTAAGAGAGTTACTGTGTATTCAACTATTCGGAGAGAAGACGGCTTTAGAGTGAGGTTTGTATGAAAACGTTAGACGTGTTAGCTGGGTTTTGATAACAGAGTTTCTTCATTCAGTTACAACTGCGTCCGTGTCATAAATGCCCAAATGACTTTACGGGCAGAGGTTATTCGAGTAAATTGACATCAAAGGTAAGTTATTTAGTCACTGCCCTTGACGCTCATCGATATCATAGAGTTTTATCGAGCTCACAACTGATTTCTCGCTGAATGACGAGCCAAAAAGTATTACAAGGCAAACATCCCGCCAGGAAGTTTCATTTCACTGAAGACTTCCTTGACTGTTCCTTGCGAATGCTCTCTTGATAAAGTAATCACAGTAAAATATTGCACGTGTTAAATACGTGTTTACTGCTTCGTCACTGAGAGAAACGAAGGCAGAGAAGACTGAACGCGTGTATTTGTTGAAAATTAAGGCCTGTGGTGTTTTGGGGGCGTTTTAGGAGGTCTGGCCCACTTCAAACAAAGCGGAAGTTTTGACGCGCCTGGTAGCCAAAAGCCGTATGTAATGAAGTATATTCCAATAAACTACTGTTCGGATATCGCTTCTAAAGGAATGGGATAAATCTACAGGTCAAGAAAGCTGATATCTTCAACTAACTACGAACAACTGAAAGGGTTCCAGTATCGACTGTCGACATCGCAACTCGTAATAATGAGCAGTTGTCGTGGTAAAAGGCGTTTTTTGGGCTGCGAATGTTGTTCGAGGCGACCTTCAAAGTGGAGTTTGACTAAGATAGTAAGTAACTAAAACGATAATGTCCTTAATTCTACAATAATTCGTTGCCACGCTATCTTGTTTTTCGAAGATTATCCGCGGCAGCAAAAATGTCGAGCAGCTCTGTGAAAACATGCCCCTTGAATTGCAGTGTTCTATTCTCAACTAAAAATTCAAGGTTCTAGCGTCCTTATTTAATAGTATACGGCACACTAACTCCGTTACATCGCAAACCAAAATTGTAAGAAAAAACAACATGCACCATAAGAAACTAGTGCGGACAAAATAGTCAAAATCCTAATGAGATGGACAACAGCAAACCCACTGCAAAAGTTGAAGCTCCATTTATAAATGTCATCATAGTTGGCTGACAGAGTCAGTGTTAATATCGACATAAAGGGTGCACTAAAAAAGACCTGAGCAGACGCAGTATTAGCGATGTGTCCATATCAAGGAGAACCCAAGACTGCCTGGATCACTGAGACCTACTAGGTTTTAAATTGAAAATGTACAGATCAATTCTTAGCCTGATCAGTGACAAAAGGTAATGATTAAAGATCACGTATAAGGCATCATCTATACGAACAACTATTCCTTGAAAAGCTTTTCGTTCACTGACTAGTTTTCTAGCACTGATGGAGAATTGCGTCAGGAAAAACTTGCGAAGGAAAGTTAGCCGGTGTGACAAATTGCCCAAGATCTATTCCTGCCTGTCCCTTATAAACATTTCTACAATTACTTATACTAGTTCAACATAGGCAACCACCAATATATTTCACACCTTGAGCAACTGCTAAGAAAACTGGGGCAATTTCTACAATTGCAGGGCTCGAAAAAAGTACCCTCCCTGGGCTCAAAATAACGGACAGCAGGTCGCCGGTCCTGATGACCGGCCAAATATTTTTTAGCCCAAACAAACCCCAATTTTGGCCGGTCAAGATACTATAATATATATATATTTTTTTGCCTAATGGAATATCGAATTACGCTGGCAATAGATTGTTGTAGTGCATTCACGTTCAGCTTTTTGGCAGCAAGTTCACACGTTCTTGAGTTCCTTTCCGCCGTCATTGCCCGTTTTCATGTCCGTTATACCTTGAGTATCATCGTACGGCGGTGTCTGAAATCCCCAAGGTTCGTATGGAGGCCCGTTCTGGTCAAAATTAATATAATAAAATGGCATCACAAGTGACTCTTTTGGCCAGTGCAGCATTTGTTATGGACTCGTGTATTTTTGTCATCACTACACGGGATTCTTTTAGTGTGTTGCTAATTTTTTTTAGCTGCAGGAATTATTTTTTATTAAGACTGTTTACTTTTTTATGTTGTTGTATGAAAAAAATTTTCATGCGTACCACAAATAATTTTTTAGTGGTACTGCGAATTATTTTTAATACAAGTATTGAGAATTACTTTTTCATCGTGCTGATAATTATTTTTCGCTGTATCGCGAATTTATTTTTGGGCCTACAATGCTTTGCGGGCCTTGCAGTTAAAGTGGACTGGTTCGAGTCGGCGACCATTTTAAAAACTTTGAAGCGGACGAGTGCTTTCAAAGTGAATGCCACGGCGAAAAATTGTCAGGGAAAGAAACAAAAGGGGTTTTCATCTTTCTTACAAAATCTGTCAGGAGCCAGTAGTCTGTGTGTTCGTGGTGAGGTTTTCTGGACCGAAGATAAAATAGAGGAGACAACGAAGCGACTTCACGACTCGTACACAATTCTAACCCTTATTGAACATGACATGTCTGCCCGATTGAACAGTTCTCTGCCCAATCTTATACCTCGAGTCTTCGTCTCGCACTACACATGCTGGCTTTCGGAACGAAGATGCTGTGAATGAGAGTGCCCCTTACCCTGAACTTCAGGAAGGATCTCCCAATTCTAATCCTGACGGGCGGGCATAAGAACTAGCAGAGCCAAATGGATACGAGGTAGAAAATCTTCGCAGAGTGCTAGTCAGAGTAGACCTCACTACCTAACTAACATGGGGAACTTGCTCGAGTGCCTTTACAATGACAGTATAGTAGTTCCTGATTTTTAACATTATGTTTTTAATATTCGGAGATGAACGAGTCTGTCCAACGTCAGATACCTGAGATATATAGCCAATAATGCCATAACATAAATATTACATAAATCAATCGAATTTCCCAGTTATTGAGGTCTACTCTAACATAGCACTCAGCGAAGGTCATCTACCTCGAGTCCATCTGGCTTTCCTTCTAGTGCTCGCCCGTCTGGATTAGAATCGGGAGCTTTTTCCTGAACTTCAGGGTAGGGGAAACTCTCATTCTCTGCGAGTTCGTTCCGAAACCCAGCATGTGTAGTACGAGACGAAATTGGGTAGAGAACACAGGCCCGTAACCAGGGGGATGCACGGAGTGCGTTCGCACCCCCCCCAACAGGCCCCAAAGGTCCGCATTTTGATACTCAATATCCAAGTTAAGGAGTGCAGTCGGTTAAACTGAAGTTTCAAACTTAACAGTGACATTTACACAAAATCAAAGAATGGAAAAAGCAGTAGTGTATTCACTGGGAAAATAAAACCAGCTCCACTTTAGTAGCCCGAGCCATTCAGAACATTTCAATGAGCGCCCAGATGTCCGAGCTTATCTAAATGAATAATGAAATTAACGTGCACACGCTTTTCACGGGAGTTTACGACGAGCGAGCCAGTGACAAAAGCCGGAAGCGATCTCACGTTTTTTGTCAGACACGTCCGCTAACCAGATAACGCGTCGGGTAGTATTCTGTATTTGTACGAGCGCATGAACGCCCGAAGATGCAAAATTAGTTTTTTGTGTAAAACGTTACGGGTAGGAGAGAATAGGAAAATAGAAAGAGGAAGGCTGCAGCTAAATCTTCCCAGTCTCTCGATACATGGGTCAGTAAAGTACCCCGTCAAGAGCCATCAGACGCTGACAATAACAGTGCAGTCTGCGATGATAGCCCAGCTGAAACCACGACTGCAGATCTTTCTCAGTTGACTACAGTTTTACAGCGAGATGAGGGTAAATCATACTTTTCGCAATGTCCACCAGTCTTGATCCCATTATTATGCTCTGAGGTTTAGTGGCTGTTCCTCGATATGAAACAAACTCGCTTAATAAAAAGCCAATGAGGGAACACAGAGTAACAATTCGGAGAGGGACTGGGAGGGTTAATCTAAAGCAGCAATCCACAGGCATCCCAAAAAATCAAAATAAAAGTTTTCGAGACACAAAGAGGGAAAATACATTTTATGTTTCTCTTGGTCTCTTATCGTCATTTCCTGATGTCATGACAATATTCGACAAATGTAATATTCAGTTCCTACCGTGTATACTTTGCCGTCACAATTTCTCATGTATTGCTACTTTCCTAAATAAACGGATCAGAAAATAAAAAATACATTTCGGTAGTTTGGTCCACTTTGGCCTCGTTAGCACCCCCCCCCCACATAAAATCCTGGTTACGGGCCTGGAACAGTTCAATCGGGCAGACATGTCATGTTCAATAAGGGTTAGAATTGTGTACCAGTCGTGAAGTCGCTTCGTAGTCTCCTCTTTTAAATCTTCGGTCCAGAAAACCTCATAACGAACGCACAGACTACTAGCTCCTGACAGATTTTGTAAGAAAGATGAAAACCTCTTTCGTTTCTTTCCCTGACAATGTTTCGCCTTGGCATTCTCTTTGAAAGAAATCCTCCACTTGCAAAGTTTTCAAAATGGTCGCTCAAGGAAGTCAAAAACTCGAACCAGTCCACTTCAAATGCAAGGCCCCCAATGCATTCTAGGCCAAAAAATAAATTCGCGATACTGCGAAAAATAATTCTCGGCCCAATTAAAAAATAATTCTTGATATAAATTAGAAAAATAATTAGAAGTACCACTGAAAAATAATTCATGGCTTGAATGAAAAAAGTATTCCTATCATTAAAACCAAAAATAACTCCTGTTGCTAAATATAATTACAAACACGCTGAAAAAAGTATTGTTTGGTGATGACAAAAATACACAACATGTCCATAACATTTGCTGCAGTAGGATTAAAACTGACATAAAGTGCAATTTTATTGTCATGATTTTGACCAGAACGGGCCTTCATAGGTTCGTCCCATATCTGCATATCGGTAAAACTTGATCTTTTTCGTTGCCCGGCACGTGATCGAAAGTCTCCTCTACAAAGAAGAACAACACTAAATATTTTCGGTAAAGAAGTTGATTTGGAGAAATCCGTTCCACAAACAGCGTGTTTATCATCAGAAGTCAATAAATATACAGCAGAGCTTTCGTTTGGGTCGTCGCGTAACACTTTATCGGCAAGGGCTCATTAACGTCAACAGAAATTTGCATAAAGCTGTTTACAAGAATGAGGGATAGACAACGTTCGTTCTCGATTAGCTTAAATTTTTTTATCAGACTATTCTGGAATCGAGTCCGCAAACGAGATTCATGTTCGACATAAAGAAATTATTATAAAATCGATGTGCTAAAATTTATTCCCGGAGAAACAGCTGCCGGACGACCTGTTAAGAGTTGCGATCGATTTGTCTCCGTGCCTACCGTTCCTCTTTGCCCACACTGGTTCCTCTGTGCCTACTGTTCCTCTGAATAATCACTAGTTGATCTGTTTCAATTGCTATGTGTAATGATTAACTATTTCAGCTCTCGGTATATGAGGGACAACCCCCAAATTTCGTCGAAGTTGGTTTTCACAATCCTCTTACAAGTAGATGTGAAACGTTAGATGAGTCACAGGACTTATCTTCCCAATTTTGAAGATATATGGAAAGTTAATAAAAGTTCGATAAATATCCGATCAATAGGCTTTTAAGGTTCTAGAGCATTCTAAGTTTTTACCTTTAAAAATGCAACATAATGAATAGGCAATTTACTAATAAGCTTTGCATGTAGAAACATAAATATTAACAGTGTGCGTTTTGAGACTGGGACATCTTGTCTCCAAATTTGACATCCCTCGGAAGATAGTTACCTTTTAAATGGACATTAATTGACTTAGCTAGTTAGGGTTTTGTGGCGGGCTCATTTTTGTTGGCAGATACATCCTACACATTATTATATATGTAGACATATGGTCGACGACCAAAAACAAATAAATAGCGAGCTGCTAAGGAACTGAAGGAAGAAGGGGTAAGCAGTTATGGACAGATAGAGAAAGAGAAGAACATCAGGAAGAATGTAGAACCGCCTTGCGAGTAAGTAAAATAAATCTTGTAGGTTTAACTGTCTGAGTTTTGGTGGAGTTCCTCTCCTTCTCGCCGATCCCATCAGTAAACGACACTAAAAAGCATCGTTTACCAGTGGAGAAGCCTTCTTTATCAGTAGCACACAAAAATAACCTTTATCAGAGGTGGACTGAGTTACGTTCAGCAGAGTGCTAAAAAAGCCGGTTTATCAGATGGACAAAACTTTTAGCTATCCTTTAGTTTTCTAACGGATAACAGATTATCGTTAGTGTGTTTTTTCCCAGACGGTCACACTATTGATTTTAGCACAAGCATAACCACCTGCTGCATCGTTGCGTCACTCCAGCAGTTTGTTGTTGTTTCGCTTTGTTCCGTTTCATTACGACATGACGACATGAAATTTATTGCGGCGTCCTTTTTTTCTTTAAAGCCTTTAACGCAAAGTAGCGAAAAAAAAAAGCCAAAGAAAAAAGAAGTCACTATAGCGTTATAGACTGAGCAAAACGCATTAAGCGACAACTTATGGAAAATATTATAAAATGTTCGTATCCAAAGATGACCGGTCAAAATGACCGGCCAGACGAGAGTTTGACCGGTCAAGTCCACGATCAGGCCGGACATTGTCCGTTGACCGGTCGTTATTTTGAGCACTGAATTATTATGGGATTTACGCTATCAACACCCACTTGATTACGTTAAAGAAAATCACACGCGATGTCCTTGTGGCATGAAAACAGAAGGGAACGCGGAAAACTTGGTATTGACATCAATATACTTTATCATGATACAGTTACCAATACTAGAGGCTACAGACAATCATTTTGGTCTGAAACTGGCTTTGTGCGTATTCCGAATATGGCTTTCAAAAAGCATAGGCGTGTCTATACGCTTGGAAACTTGTTAAGGACAAGTTATAGCAAGAGCCACAATAGCTCTTGGTTATAGATAATAGTTTGACGTTCAATCCCTTCTCTCTCAGATGGCCGATGGAAAGATGAAGTGATCAAAGGCGGCTCTAACTTTTGAGTCAGTCGACAAAATCCCACGGTGTGACTGTTCAAATGAAACCTCTTCGCCAGTGTGCTATAGGTTTCCCCCATTTTACAAAAATGAAATTTGAAATTTTTGTCTAATTTTCTCTTTCTTGGCCTCTTCTGGAAGAGAAAGTGTAAAGTGTTTCAAAGGTAGATTACACTCACCCAAATAAGGATTCCTGGACCTTGAAAATCCTGCATGGCTCAACGAAATTTTTCTTCGTAAAGTCGTCCTCAGCAGGGTTCTTGGCAGGCTCATTTGAAACGCCCTAGGAAAATACCAAGAGAACATTAACAAAACTACAGCAAGAATTGGATAGCATGCAATGCTCTTGGGAGATTACCAAAAGAAACTGTTCATATTTGCACGAAACTGTGTGGGTGTTTAAGAGGGAATGGATCATAGATTTAGGTATATCACTGATTTGCGCATTATAGTTACTCTATTATACAGAATCTTTAGATAGGTACACTAATGCATCGAAACTGGAACATGAGACGTAGCTAATCGGTAAACCGATAATAAACATCAAACATCGATGAATATCGATTTTCGATTTCGATCGATAAAAATCGATAAAGAAAAAAAAGTTGTGACTTCGATTAATAGTGAGTTTTAGATCCGAGTTTACCGCGAACTTCTAACCGCTGGAGGTCACGTGACAAGTCTTTCGCGTCACGTTTGAGGTTTACGACCTGCGTTTTCAACGTGGGGAGGTAGGTTTTCACGTATGTCATTTACCTGAAAGCTTTTAGCGTATAATTCTTGTTTCATCCCACGTAATGATACAAAAATCTTGTGGAGCAAGTCTTTATCCATTAACTAAGGCAAAAATTCGGGCGAAATGCTAAATTTTATAAATCCTATTGGATCTTCAAAACAAGTGCCATTCATGGCCGCTGATTCAAAATGGCGCCCGTAATTTAATCCACCGCCAATCTAAATCGAATTATGTTTGAACGTCGAACCGCAAACGCGTAACCGCAAAGCGCGGTTAGAGGTTCGCGGTAAACTCGGATCTAAAACTCTCTAATATCGACGATTTTTCGATAGAAATCGATAATGATTTTTATCCGATTACTATCGATTGTTATCGATTTGTTATTTGATAATAATCTATAAATTATTTTTTCTGTGACTTCGATTTCTATCGATTTCCGATATCAATCGATATTAATCAGCGGATTTAATCGATTAATATCGATGATATCGCTTGATTTCCGACATCGATTTTTATCGATTAACTACGTCTGGTGGAGCAGCACGAGGACTGTTACAACCATAGTTTCACCCTAATATGCTCCCCAATCACGAAAGTACTACTCCGCAGTGGGTTGATAACTTGACGGACCTGTTGACTCTGCAGCTTACATATGTTCATTAAGCACTCAGGATCACTTGCCGAAATCAAATAAACAACGCAGTTATGATTAGAATCTTGATTTGAAGATTTTTTTGATCTAATGTTTTGGCTAACGAAAAATTGATTTAGGTCGGTTGCCAATGTTAGGGCCGAGATCGTAGATTTGGCCAGTTCTATCCACATCAGCCAACTATTTTATCCTTCCATGGGATCTCGCATGTTCTTTCTCTCTCTTTACAAGCTTTACCTAATCAAACATTTTTAGAATTGCTCAAAACTTAGAAAAAATGAAACGACTCCCAAGCAACTTATCATTGCAAATTGTTGTAATGCTCGGACGTTCTTCGTTATTTCTTAAGTCGCTCACAAAGACGAAGAATTTTAGAAGATTGAAAAGTTATAACAAGAGCCGATTCGGCTCCTGGTTGTAAGTAACATGCCCAAAAACGTTTTCCTTTCCCCCCGCCCTTTCTCTTGTTGGACTGGGTCGGTCGTTCGGTTGGGAAAAGGAAATAAAAAAAACAAAAAACAAAATTCATCATCATAATTTCAAGGCGGCCGCAGAATCACGCTGTATAAATTGTCAAACTAAGAAGTTTTAAGAAATTTTGGTGAATGTTTTTAACTGCACCAGACTGCCTTAAAGAAAATGACAGTGGCATCGTTCCTTTTTCCTACGTGTATAACGTGTCGTAACGAATAAAATAATACAAGCGTTTATTGGTTAAAATAATGAAGCTACTACTAGCTAGCTTACGTAAGCTAGACATGAGAGTTACCGGTAGTGGTCATTTGTAAGGGGAGTATGAGCAAATGGGCGTGGCCTACGTCCCCTTTTTGCCGTCTATCGCCTTATGTACAATCAAAGAATGGCTATCGCCAACTCGTGGGTACGTTGTTTAGAAAATAATCAATTAGTTATCACCTCTGGCTTTCCCCCATTAAATTTTGGGAAATGATAGAAATTCAGATTATAAGTATACTATCCTTGTTCTGGAAACACAATACTTTTCTTGCTGTTTATTACACTTTATTTATTTAGGTATATATTTAAAAACAAACAAAAGCAAAACAAATAAGCAAACAAAACACAACAAAACAAAAAAGAAAAAAAAAAAGGAAGAAGGGAAAAAGAAGGTCTTTAGCAGAATATGAACCAAGTACCTTCGGGTTGACCCCAACTCTCATAGCCACTAGCCATTGAGGATGAACACATGAATTGTTGAAAAGTCTCAAATATAATGCTTTTTCCATGGAACTTCCGCCGGCAAACGATCGAGCCATACTTAACCGATTGAAAAAAGGACTCGAAGCAATCGGATGAAATTAAGGCTAATTGAAACCAGGCTACTGACAGTAAAAAACAATGTAAACGCATTTCATGGCAATGAAACAACATATGCGATACAAAGCCGACACAACTCCTCCACGAAGTAGGACGCAAAACATAAGCTCATGTTTTCTTATCTCGATTTCCGCTGTTATTTCAAAGCTAATGCTCAAAATCACATCCCGTTTCGCCCCGTGATCTTGGAGAGTCCTTAAGAAGAAGAAGAAGAAGAAGTGCCTTTATTTACCATACCGTAGGCATTCATTCATACACATAACCTACTTCATCACTACAAGGTAGGAGATCAAGCCAGCGTCGAAGTTGAAGGAGTCGAAGAGCAAATGCTCATCTTCTCGTCAAGTTTAACGCCTGGACGAGTCAAAGGCTCTTGAATCGTACTAATCTGAAAGATTCCTGCGTGTCTTGAATTTGCTAAGACCTCTATCCTTTAACCGTGCTGTAGCGCACGATGCACGCTCTCAGCGATGAATTTGATGCCACCGAAGCTTCGGCGTGCTTCTTTGGAAACGATAGATCTTCGCGCTCTCGAGTTCGGACCCGATTAATTACGAAGTGCGTCTACTACGAGTGAGCGAGTGACTCATTTGCATATCCCTGTCCCTGCAATAACTCGTGGTACGCTCGCGCGTACCCACGAGTTAAAAAGGGAATCCAAGGGAGTCTTGGTTTCTGGATTCCAGTCTTTGTCAGTGAAACTTGGATTCTGGATTCTAATCAGGGACATTCCGGATTCCTCAATGAAATTTTTCTTGGATTCCTGTCCGTACAAGACGGGCCGAAACGCAAAAAGACGAACCCCGCCAGAGTGAATTAGAAGCAACTGTTAAAACATTCTCCCGAAACTGAAAATAAGCTGAAAACGAGATAATGCACATAACGGAGTTGAAAGCTGAGGCAAAACGGCCTACATTGATATCGGTTACTGTTTTTGACACATTCTTGGCCCATAAAAAGCGAAAAACAAGCAAGGGGTTTGATAAGTGATCCCTTCACAGAGGGTCCGTTTTTAAAATAGAGGTTTGCCTGTCATTCTGTACAAGGCTTCCAATATCATTATCAAGGTACCAAACCAAACCAAACCAAACCAAAACCAAGCAAACACTCTTCAGAGGGGGTGACAATCACAGTTCCGGGAACTGCCAAACGCGTCCTTAACTATATCTTGAAGTACCTCTCGTCACTATCAGATCAGGCCAGTCTCGGGCTAACTACAGGGGTAACATTCACAGAATTATTTCTTAACGTGGGTTTTTTGTGTGGTGCTGTGGAACACTTATATACTATAGTCTATATTTTATTCTAGTTTATCTACATTAGTTTTACTACTCTTGTTTATCCTAGGGCTTGTACCTAATACTTTTAAAATCATGGCATTGTTTAGAGTTTCTCGCTTCATTCGAATCAGAGACGGGATGCAGTGTGCATATTCTAAGCTTTTTATTTTGCTATTTATGTATTTATTTGCCGGCGGTGGGCGAAGATTTAATCTTATTTTACATATCCATAAGCCTCTCGCTGGAAAACATAGGGCAATTTCTCTATTTATCCCACACAACAATTCAACAATGGGCGCTCGCGGTGATTCCAGCAAGCTATTTTTTTATGTAAGCTTTTTACTTAAGGATTTTCATTAACGGCGTATTGCTGACAGTATTAGCGATAAGTTTTGTGTTTTTCTTTCGTCACGTGAAGTAGAGCGACTTCCATGCATTTTGCACGAGATACTTAACAGAATAAACACTCAGTTCAAGAAGTTTGCCTCTTTTTTGGCGCGCAGTGTAATCGCCTTTTAACTGCATTTTGTCTTGGGAATCCTTCGCGATAAACCATGCTATGTACTTCAAAAGTAATACTCAATATTGCACACTGATTGTGGACGACGCATGCGAGATAAACATAACTATTTCTAATCTGTGAAGAGCCTTCAATGCCATTGCAAACGACGTATGATTAAAATGTTACATATAATGAGCCAAAGTATTCACTATAATGACATTTTGTTTGCTAATTGCGAACAGAAGTAACAAAAAAACGCTGGAAACGCTGGTTACTTTGTATCTGTACTCTAGCATGTCTTTTTCCCTCTGACTTATTGCCTTCGACTCCCCGTCATGAATGGACCAATCAGATGAGCAGGTTTTGTCCTGTCGACGTGATCTGCACGTGATCTGAAGTGCTTTTAGGCCCAACCCAAATTTAAGAGGTTCTGAATGAGGCTTTTCTCTCAGTGGTTCCGTGTATTACTTGTAATCCTCGAACGCAGCTTTCAAACAGTCAGTTTAGGTCACGAGAAGAAATAATCACAATAAGGGAATACTGATTTTCCTTTCAGCATAGTAGATAGGATAACTAAGGAACCATATTCATTTGCTGTTATTGAGGCATAGCTACGCTCTAAAAGGCAGCTTTTTCATCTTATTATTTCGGTAAATTGACATTATAAAGTAAGCCATAGAGAGTAGAAGAGACTGATTATAAAAGGCCACACACATCCAAGATAAAAAACAACGGGGCCGCAGTTTGTGTTGGACGGTTCCGCGATGGTGCAAAGTCCTTGGATTTCTGTTCACACCGAATTGTGACTGAACCCTCGTTTGTTGGTCAATAATATCAAAATAATGAAAAAATAAATAAATACTATGGCGTTTGCGTTTCACGCCAACCTCTTCCTCCCTAATCAACGCGGCGCCACGGTTGTCACATGCTACTATTTGTTTCCAAGGATTCAAAAGTTTTGAATTTTTTGTTATATTTTGACTTCGCCCACCCTTGAAAGTAAAATACTCTTACCAGGGAAAGTGCTTGAAAAGAAGGTTGAAAGTTGTTGTACTACTCTAGAACATTGTCACGTTTTATCCACATGTTTTTAAAACAATTTCTAACACTCACGACTACTTTAAAACTTTATGCACTTTAGCCTACTTTGATGGAGAAGTGTAATCGCCTTTTCATTTTGCTGGGTCTGACAAAACTGCATTTTGTCAGCGACTTCTTCAAGCCAAACCACACTATATCAAAAATGCGCTCCCGCTTTTTTTGTCCCCACGCAGACGTTATTTGCCTCGTCACGCAACGCTCCTCCTTCTCAAGTTTAAAATGTCAGCCGTCCCTTCGTCCCAAAAAATTAGATGAAACTTTCCTTTAGTGATAAATACAGCCACTCGAAAATGACAACTTGCAGTGGTCGAAACCTTATGATTTTAGCGTTAGTCTTTCTTAAACAATGATGGAGATGATACTAGGCAAATGTCACACCATCGTTTTTTTGTTTTTATGGTGGGAGGGTCGGGGGTACACATAGAGACCACCATCACCTTCGTGGAGGGGGTGATTTTGTCTTGGCACAATTAATTTAATCATTTTCCTTTTTTCTTTTTCCTTTCTGTAGCGTGAGGTTCTAAGAAAAAATGATACGAGTTCTTCAAGTGGTTACAGTTTTAAGTTCCTGTTTTCTTCTCCACTTGAAAGTGGCATTTAGCAAGCGTAAGTCTGCTATTAAGATATTTGTTTTCTTTGCTTTTTTTGTCGCTAGTTTTAAGTCTTGATCATAGGTCAAGCATTTGAAAATGTCACGGTGTATACTACACTACGGTTAAAAATGTGTCAAATATGCAAGGAAATAAACGATCGAAAATGCGTTGGTTCCAATAATGTGGAAAAAAACGTTACTACTTTTCTGTTTGTTTGGTTTTAATTGTAGTTTAGTCCATTTCTGGTTATCGATGTTTCAGTTTTTAAAAAACATTCTTCCTCTAGCTGATCAGTTCAAATCGCCCCAAAATATATTTGGCTTAAATTAACTTCACTGACACACACATAAGAACATCTAAAATACTTTGATTGGGCATGATGCCCAACAAAGGTGTCTTTTAAAATGACTGTACATTCATTTTTTGAGCGGAAACTAAAACTGAACATGCAAAATCGCCAGACAGAGAAATAACCCTTATACAATTATATTCTCTTTTAGTATCAATTTTGACTGTCTTCCGCCCGAATCGTTTTCAAATCCAAATCCAGTTTAAGTTTATTTGTGAAGCACCTTTATTGCTAATGATTTTCTTTGAAATTTGGCCTTGGTAAAATTTTAAAAACTCAGGGACGGTCTTAGTTATCAACCTGCGCACTTACTTTTGGCAAACGTTATCTAATTTGGCAACACGAGGTGTCAACTCGATTATGAGAACGTAAATTGTACGATTGTATTGATTGATTGATTGACTGGCGGTATGATTAATCGATTGATGGATGAATTGATTGATGGAGTAATAGATTGAATGATTGATTGAGTGTACGATTAATCGGTTGATTAAATGATTCCCGATTGATTGATTGATTGATTCAATGATCAAATATTGATTGATTTTCTTCTTATTTAACAGCAGACCCTGGAACAGTTTTTACTAAAAAACCAGGCACGGAAGGCATGGTATATGGTATTCAAGGCTCCAACGTGACTTTTCACTGGACATTAGCATTTGCCAACAACTCTGATGACTGGAAAAACTTTAGGGAATTGGTTTGGGGAATAACAAAGCACAAAGATTATAATTTTATTGACACCAAGTACGTGACTGTCCAAAAAAAAAAGAAATTAAAGAATTCCAACCTCGATGCCTACGTAAAATCAAGAGTGGATGCGACATTGTCGAATTGCAGTCAGAGTGGTTGTGATGTGATATTTGTGATACGAAGCGTAACGAAAAAAGATGCAGAGTATTTTTACAATTGTATAGCAGATATTAATCACCACTCCGTAGAAAGTGGCCCGCTATCACTTGTCATTTCAGGTAATAGTTAGTTTAGCCTGTACACAGACGTTGTTTTATTTTTCTTTTCGTTCTTTTGGAAAACATCGGCGGGCACGAGAGCGAGAGCAATCGCGGAGCGCGAGAAAGAAAAATAAATAACTTCCTCTTCCCCCACCCCTACCCCTTTGCGCTGGCGGTCAAAAAATCCCCCGCGGTTTGTTTTTTATCAGGCGAGCTCGACGGACTTTCAAGAGAAAATAAAGGGTCTGTGAACAGGCTATAGTTAGTTTTAAACAAATAGCTTCTGTAGCAATAAAAAAATCTGAATTATGAAACAGGCCAATGAACTGTGGTTAAAACAGATCGCAGTTTTAAGCACACACACCCTTAACTGGGACCATCAACCTTGCTGCCAGTACGAAGCTTTGGATACAAAGATTACTGCCGCTCTTAAATCCCCTTACACTTTTGCACGAAAAGTGATCGGAACTATTTCCATGAAGGACAATTCTCAGTGTTGATGAAGTGTAATTCAAATAACTAACGTGTTAAGATTAAGCGTGAAAGAGTATTTCCCATGAAGGATAATTCCCAGTAATAATTGTAATTCGAATATATATCTTGTAAAGATTTTTGGGTGAGCGTGAAAGAGATCAGTATTTGTAAACACTCGTGACGCTTAAAAAAGTGGACCAATGTTTCTACGTGAAAGGAACCAGTAACAGAGGGGATACCGTAAAATTCCGAAAATAAGCCCCGGGGCTTATATTTTTCAAAGGCCCTTTTTGAGGGTCTTATTTTTGGAGGGGCTTATATTCGGAGGGACTTATCTACGGAGGGAAATTTGCGTTTCAAAATCGATTGGGCTAGCCTTATAGTTGCAAGTAAATTTACTGTTTTTGCTTTGTTTTACTTTGTATTTCGGAGCAATTTTCCAAGTACAAGCCCCCGAGGGGCTTATATTTGGAGGGGCGATTTAACGGAGGGTTTTTTATGTTACCGGTTTGGAGAGCTTATATTTGGAGAGGCTTATTTTCGGAATTTTACAGTATTAACATTTTTTCTTTGCTTTCGCTAATTCAGAAAATCCAAGAATTACAAAACGATCAAATGCCACCATAGACCTGGAGGAAGGCGACAATGCGACTTTACAATGCACCGCTACTGGTATACCTTTGCCTTCCATAATTTGGACAAAAGACAACAGGGAACTGCTAAACGAGTCGACGACACTTGTGGTTCCAAATATTGAACTTAAGGATGCTGGGACCTATATGTGCAAAGCGAAAAATCCAGTAGGAACGGCTTCTTACAGTGTTCACGTGAGAGTTGTGCGATGTAAGTTTGCGGAATTAAGAGGGAACAGTATACAACGATCCCCCGAAGGGGAGGTGAATAGTGGTGCGATATACACCGACACGCAAAGCGTCGAGGTATATATCTAGCGCTATTCTCCTACCCTGAAGGGGGATAGTTGTTTTAGTATTTAAGTGACAAACTTTGTTTACAATTTACAAACACTCCAGGGATTTTGACAAGTGCATTTTTAAGTTTTTGTTGCAAATTCCGCATGAAAATCATTTTCTACCCACCAGTAAACACTGACAAGCCAAAGTTGGTGGCTTTCTTGGTATTTGCTTGTACGACTGCTTGATTTATCGCTCAAATTTCGTTTTTCGAAAATGTCTCGAAACGAGGCGCCATCTTAGCTCGGTTCGCAAAACAGTGAATAGCCAACGGGATATTCCGAGTTACGGGAGCCAATCAAAACGCGCGAAAATTGCTATTCACTGATTTGGTAAATACTAATAAAGTATAACTAGATATATAAATGTGTATGGCGGCTGAAGGGAGGACTAACTAGGGCCCTTACCCTACCACACTCTTACCAAGAAGGCGCCTTATCGGGAATTATTACTTAGCCTCACCATAGTCAGCTAACTATGGCCTGACAAATTAAGTCGTGTTTCTTATTTAAGCCTTTTTCTCTATCTTTGAAAACCCTGCTTTAAATGACCATTGGAAACATTGCATACGGGCCAAAACTAAATCCTTTGTAAATTGTAATTCGTGGAATTATAAAATAACTAGCCATTGATGCAAAAAATTTTGAATTCCCAGATCGACCCCACATCAACATGAATACCTCTTCGAGGGCTGTTGAAAAATCCTGGCTACACCATAAGACAAGTTTAAAATGCGCAGTGAATGCCAATCCCCCGGCAAATTTTACATGGTTCAAGGATGACCGACCCATCTTAGACGGCTTCAATTCTTCTCAAGACATAAGCACGTTAACGCTGACGCCTAAAACCGCGGGCGACTTTGGTCTATACTCATGTAAAGCTACAAACAACAAAGGAAGCGCGTGGCACAATATCACACTGGAACAACTCTGTAAGTTTGATTCGCTCTGACGAAAGGCTAGCGCTCAAATCGTCAACTCGCAGGTTATCTGCATTCCGGGAAATTCTAGAATCCTTGGCTTTGGTATATAGAATTCAGCTCAAGGAATCCGGAATCTCGGAGGAACCAAGCTTTTTTCACAATACACCGCTAAAGTACAGTAACCACGGTGCAATGCGGAAATAAGAGAGTTCTGAAACTTCTCATTTTGTGATTGAATGTCTTGGCTATGAGCAATACTGAATGGGATTTGACCAAGGGAAAAATTTTACTCTTAAGCAGTTGTTGTTGCTTTGAAAAAAAAATAATCCAGACTTTTTACAATTTTTACCAGACTTTTTCCAGGTCTGGAATATTGCTTTCCAAATTTCAAGGCTTTTCCAAGAATTCAAGGCTCTGTATGAACCCTTTCAACTGGTACCCTAAGAAACGTTTTACTTTTCGCCACATTTTAGATCCACCTGGTCAGCCCATAATAAGCAAATTATAGTTCCTGGCATGCTGTCAATAAGTGTACACTGGAATAAGTCACGTGACAACGGAGAAAGCGATATATTGGATCACAGAATAAGACTACTTGATGCCGAGAACAAGGTGCAACAAGTACACCAAGGAAAACGAAACAACTATTTTAGTCGTCGAAATCTGAGGCGAAACAGAACTGATGTTATAGTTTTGCGATCTCGAAATGTGATCGGCTACGGCAAGGAGAAGAATGTTACTGTTTCAACGCTTGAGGGGGCTTAAATATTTTCTTTTTGTACTTTTACAGTTTTATATTATCTCATTCATTCCTTTCTTCAATCGATCAATCGTGAACTATATCAAGCATTCAATTAATGCGCAATCAATCCATCAAACCATACGTTTATCACTGCTGGTTAATCAGGGAACATACATGATTTTTCTCTTTCTTTTTCCTCTATAATTCTATGTTTTCGATCTCTCTCTCTCTCTCTCTCTCTCTCTCTCTCTCTAGTTTCCTTAAAATTCGTTAACCATTTTGTGTGAGTTTGGAGACCATTTAATAAACAATTATTGGATGAGGTTGAGCATGATATCATGAATTATCAAAACCGAGGTCTGTGTTATCTGCCGAAGCCGAAGGCTGAGGCAGATAATACAGACACGAGGTTTTGATAATTCATGATATCATGCGAAAACCGAATTCAATAATTGTTTTATTTCACATTTTTTAAACAATAGGCAAAAGAAGACATTCAGCCATTCTGTTTCTGAGGAGAACACTCCAAGGGGCTTGATAACCAGGCAGACGTTGAACTTGACATGATAAATGCAATATCTGCAGCAGATATTGCATTTATCATGTCAAGTTCACAAGCTATTGTGAATTGATTGAATGCTCTCGACCAATCAGCTTTTTCATAGTGAGTCTGATGTATAATAAAAGCACGTGATTGCACGCAAATTGCTCTATGTTAAATGAGAGTCTCATTTTTTGCAGATCCCCCAATAATCCTGGGCGTAACCGCCGTTCCGAGTTTACTTGCAGTGAACATATCATGGAATTCGACAAATAACAATACAGGAATAGAGATTTTGGATTACAAACTTGTAATTATAGACACTAAAACGCAACGGAGGCGGGAGATCTTTGGAATAACTGTTTCCAACCATTATGTCAAGAGTTTAACGCATAACACAACATATCTTGTGATGGTACAAGCAAGAAATGAAATCGGCTACGGCAAATCAGTGAGCAGGAATGTAACAACGCTAAAAGCAGGTCAGAAAATAGCGCAGCCTGAGAAAAAAACCAACATTTCTAGACGCCACTACTGGTTTCCCCAGAATGACGACTGAGAGACGAGCCAAGAAATTTCACACTGATGACATGTCACTGCCCAGTTCTGGATAGATTTGAGGACGAGAACGAGTACGAGTACGAGATTTACGAGATCTTTTTTTACGCGTGTTCTCAAAAAAAGACAGCCTGGAAAGCTTCATTATAGTTTCTTTCACCAACAAAGTTAGCAGGGTTATTTATATTGAAGGAGGCTAAGCCCTCTCCCGATGGCAAAATGATTAAACTTCTTACATTTGATAACTTGTTCCCGCCACTACGACATTCTCGCTAAAACTCGTGGTAGAATGACGACGGCTACCACGTTTTCCCGCCAAAAATGACGCTGGTTCTCGCGAGAGCACTACCCAGTATTGAGAAAATTTCGTGTTCGTAGTCGTCCTCGTCTCAGAATCTAAAGCTCTCTAATAATCCCCCTCCAATTGTATTTGAAAAGAATTCCGTATTTTTATGACGTTTGACCCTTAATTAAGAATCAGTCAATACATCGAAGCACTGTTTCTATTCTGGTTCTATTCTTGGCCCCTCCATTTACAAGATTTTTACTGTACATTTACAGTCAAAGGTCTTCTTTTGCAATAACAGGTCCACCCGAGGCTCCATTGATAACAAACATTACTGTAAATGGAATTCGATGCATTTTACAATGGAAAAAACCGTACAATGGAGAAAGTCCTATCCAGATGTATTCAGTATCCGTCTGGATACTTCTATCTGCTAAAAATGGTTCAAACTATAAGGATCGCCTAGGTTCCTGGAACACAAACGGCACGAACTTCACTTTAGATGTAGAGTGGAATCATAATTACACGACGTCTGTCTCCGCGTGGAACAAGCATGGTCAAAGCGTCTCTAGTGCGGAGAGGCAATTCAAAACAGGTAGATTCCCTCAAGGTATAAAGAATTCATCACGTTGATTGAATGTAATTAGTTTGTTTGTTTTCCGTTTGTTTTTGTTTTGTTTTGTTTGTTTTGTTGTTTTCCAACGTCAGACCAACAAGTATATCAGTTAACAGCAAAGGTCAAACGAACAACTACATCGGCTGGTCACTTAATTTTGGAATATGAAACAGTCGATGAGATTCCGAGTTCATAGTCCATTCATCAGATTACTAGATCGCCATTCGCCCTAAGAATGTCACAAATGATTAATCTGTCACAATTTAACAAGTTCTTAATGTCGACTTCTTTAGGAAAATCCAATGTGGATCCTTCAATCCAAAAACGGACTTTAAGTTCTTTTTGGAAAAAAAAATCACGCTGCAAGTGGATTCTTTAGATCAAATCTAAATCCGTACACTGGTTAAAACCACGTCCGTGCATCGTATTTGTTCACCATCAAATAACACGATTTCAAATTTGTCATGCTCCCAAAAAGACTTGAATTTTGCTTTGCAGAACTACGAACAACTCCGAGAAACACAGAAGTATTCTCAACTACCCCATCTGTGATAGATGAAGGTAGGTATAATAAAAACTGTGCCATCAGTGTAATAAGTAGAATATTTCACCCTGATCCCCTACACTAGGGGACCGGTCATTATTTATCGCCGGGGGGGAGCGGAGGATATTGGGGGGATCACTTGATTTTTAGGAGAACAAAAGGGGGGATCAGTCGCAACTGAGAACCCAAAAGGAGGGATCGCTGAAAACTTTGGAAGGATTCAGAGGGGGGACCACTCAAATTTTCTCGGAAAATGAAGACATGGGCGGGGGGGGATCGCGAAAGTCATCAAATGTTATTAGGGAGGATCACTTCAGTGAAGTAACATTCAAGGGGGGATCGGCTAAATTCACCTTGTTTAGCCTTAAATCCTCCCCTACCCCCCCCCCCCCAGGCGATACATAATGACCCGCCCCTAGAGCTACACCCCATAACTGCGATTTGTGTTAACAGTCTTCCCAACAAAGGTAAAATCGTAACTTGTAAACCTATAAACTGTTTATCCACGGAGCTCTTAGAACATAAGAACTCGTTGAAACGTGTCCGTGCGGTTTGTTTTTAAGGAGAGGGAGAAAACCAGAGCACCCGGAGAAAAATCTCTCGGAACAAGGGAGAGAAGCAGTAACAAACTTAACCCACATAATTACGGCGTCGACGCAGGGAATTGACAGCGGGCCACATTTGTGGGAGGCGAGTTCTCTCACCACTGCCCGCCGTTGCTCCCCGGTGACTAAAACATTGTAGGCTGTTCCATGACGTTACGAAATCTCATAGATTGTTTGATGAATTTATTTTTTTTAGATACAAGTTCCACAGTGGAGGTCGCCTCTCAATGGACGAAGCACCGTACAGTTTTTAAAGGTACTTCATCTACTGATGTCACTTAGCCTAGGCCAAACGTTGAACTTTCCCGAGATTAACCAAACGTAGTGAGTTAAGTTCATGAAAAGTTCGACGTCTGGCTCAGTCAAGTTCGCCTGAATGAGTTTGGATCGTCCAACACATAACGTCTGAAGATCGTCTCCCGAAAACTTGAACCTCAATCTTCACATGCGACGAACTAAACTAATAAATCAAAAATTTGTATGATAATGTATATTTAGCCTTGTTCGGCTAAAATTGTTTTCTGGTTCGACGCGTCTTAAGGTTGACAGACGATCTTATGAAAAGTTCGACTTTTGGCCTAGCCTAACTCTAACGGAAATTCGACAACATTATTGCAGCAGACGTTATCGATCAAAATCACTTTTGCATTCCTTTTCTTTTAATCTTATTAATGTTCCCCTGCTTTGCTCCTTTCTAACTTGATAAAATCAAAGATGGTGGCCATTTATGGTCCTGGCGGAATTTTCGCGTCATATTACGTCATCAAATGACATCCTTTACTACCCTAGCCTAGAATTTATCCGATGCCCTATGGCCCTTTACGTTCCCTTTTATCTCAGAACGTGAAAAGATGAGCCCGCTCTTAGTAATAACTTAACGCCGTTATTCCTTTGTATCCATTAGTTAAGAAAGGTCAATCAGGCGCCGAAGAAGAAGTCAAGAGAAACACTTTTACTAACCTAGCACCATTGTGGATTGTAATCTTGGCTTTCGCGGTCCCTGCCGTTGTGTTCATGCTGTGGAAAGGAACACAAAAAAGTAAGTAAGAAGGTAGTAGATAAGCACTGATCCCCAACTTAGACGCCGAATGCAATGATCAAGGCCACGCATGCGCAACTGTCACTCCACATGCTTTTTTCCGTTGTTTGATGTCTCTTTGAAATGCTGTCTTTAACTCTTAAGGGGCAAGGCTACTTAGAAATCTAACAGAATTCTTTCTATCAATTATATAGATCCAGCAAGAATGACCTGATCTTGTTAAATCCTTTCACTCAAAACAGTGGCCAAAGTTAAAACTCGCAGAAATTTAAATTTCTTTTCGTAAAATCCTAAGAAATCAAAGGATCGAATTGCTCCACGTTAAGGCCATACAACCCGACGAGGATTCCGATTTGTTAAAACACTGTTGCCCTAAAAAATCGTGTCGTGTAACATTACCTTTAATGGAGTGGAAATGAGACCTATGAAAGTCTACGAACCTTCTCCAAAACATCTTTGGTTTTGCATTACACAGAATCCATCAGAGTTGTGAAACGTGAGGCAAACATCCCAAAAAGATGCAATATCACTGTAACATGGCTTTATGCCATTTTTTAAATAACTGTATATGTTCTTTCATAGTTATGCAACGCTGCAGAAGACCTCCATGTCAAAGGCGAAGGCAGTTTCATAAGTGAGTATGAAAGAGAAATGTCACTTGTTCAAAGCAAGACTAACATAAAATAAGAGGTCTAACTCACAGACTGTCCCTCTGATAGTAGTTACAGAAAAGGGTTATCCAGTATAAGTGTTTTGTAGTGTCACCGTGTGAAAATTCTGTCTTCGCCTTGTAACGAAGTGTCAGTGCGATGCCGCTCGTTAACCCTTTAAACCCTAAGATCAAAATTTGAATTCTCATTTGTTGCCCCCATTCATTACCTACAGAAGTAGTGAGGAGAAGTTGATAAAATATCAAGCAAATTCATCTTGTGTGATCATGTCCATAATTCTCATGACCACTCTGTTTTACACAGCATTGATTTTACAAAGAGAAATTTGATGCTGATCACTCTTGGGGCTTAAAGGGTTAATTAAGGAATGTTGTTCCACCTGACCTTCATACATGACTTTTCGCGCATTCAAAACATCACATCTATTTTCTTTCTAGCATAGACAGTGAGTCTCCAGCAACAGTGATCTTGGATGAAGTGCAGGCTAGAACGGTATATACTTCTTTTATCATAATCATTCTTACTCGTTATCGTGATCGTTCTTATTCAGATTATTATTATTATTATTATTATTATTATTATTAACATTATTAATATCATCTACAATGATACTCTTCACATGAGAAAATTCGTCCTTTTTTAGATGCAATATGCTGAAAATAGCAAGAACCACAAAAAGGAGTAGAATAATTTTTTTTTGGCTTTTTGTAACATCCCCTTATTCTTCTCCGACCTGAAAGAGAGATGTTCTGTTTCTACTGCCTTTTTATAATGATTCCGTTATTTACTCTCGGCAGTATTTATAGCACTAATGCTGCCTCAGTTTCTCGTTTCTCCCTTTCAATTGGCGATACAGTCGAACTCTGCTTAACGGACACCCACTTAATACGGACACCTAGTTATTACGAATCACTCACCGTTTCTGGGCAACGTGTCGTAAAGTATTCGATAAAAATCGTCTCGATTACGTTTCCGGCAGTCGAATCGAAAACGTGAAATCGAGACTCGTTCCGAACTGTCTCGATGACTCGTTTCACAAACGGGGCCTAAAACGAGACTTTATAACGGTGAGTGATCCCTTCCTTTATTTTTCTCGAAAACGTAGAGCCCAAAACGAGACTCGATTTTTCGTTTTCGTAGAGACTCGTTCAAAAACTAGGAAAGGGTAGCTTGAGTATCAGGCCATCCTTATGGGCTACTGGAGAGGAGATTTTAGCTCTCTCCCTTTTTCGCTCCTCTCTTCCCCCTTCTCACCCAGAAACGCCTGATACTCAAGCTATAACGAGGGAGGCCAAAAACGTGCAACCATGCAAGCACGTGCAACCAATGGCTAATTCAGTTGCCTTTTAAAAAAAGGCCCATGTTCACCCAAGCGGCTTTACTCGCCCTATACTACAGAAAAATAATTTCGTGAAGTTGAAAGTTTCTGCCTTCAGTGTGTGTAGAGTGATGCTTCGGCCATACGTGAAAAAAACGAACACTCTGCCCAATCAAAACACCTTCTGAATTTGACAAAGGAAGGGTTTCAAAACAAAAACACCAGCTCACAAAGTCACGTTGGTCAACATGGGCTTTTAAGAGCTAAATAGTTTACTCCTTTATATACATGTATGAACGAAGATAAGCAATCCAAACCGTTTCACCACGGACACGCTCATGTGAGCTTTTGGTTTTATTTTTAATCTTAGAGGCTCAGAACATTTTAAGCAAATTTAATTCCATTTTTATCTGTCAAATACACGATATCAAATAGTCCCCTTTTTGTAGACAATATTAACTCTACTCATACACCTTGAGTAATAGAAATATGAATAAAAATAGTAAATCTTATAGCGTTGTTTTCACATGTTAAGAAAATACCCAGGGATCATCCCAGTTTTACTTCTTGGTTTAAATATAACTTTATCTTTAATGTAGGAAAAATTATTAATAACTAAGAAAAACAAAATTAACCAAAAAACTTCAGATTGAGTCAATTTGCCTATCCATGTCTTTTGCAGCTGGCGAATAGCTCCGTGTGATGCAACAAGTTGATGTTCAGTGGTTTTTTGCCCGAGTATTCATTAGTGGGGGAGAAGCGAGTGAACCAGCCCTTACGACGTCTGCGTGCAAGGCTAACCTGTGCCGAGTTTCGCGGAGGCACTGCGATTGACACATATTTCTAGTGTTAACCTTCAGTTGTAATTTGCTTTTTTTCCCTCCAAGACACCGTCTCCATTTGTTTGTAATTTTTTAGAATACTATGCAGTCATAGGGCAAATGATTTCAGGATGATATAACTTATTCTTGAATAGTTGAAATTGTTTTCGATTTAAGATGATTTAATTTACGAATTATGCACGGATTATGCATGGTTCAATTCCACCTGTTACCACCCCTCCGGACACATCCCCGGGACTCTGCAGCTTTCCCCTTACATGGTGGTCTATTGTTTACAGGTAGAATCGAACCATACATTACTGTGTTCTTTCTAACCTCAGAGGGAAAAGATGAAGTCGCTTCCTCTTCGTCCTGTGTAGAAAAATTGGGAGAACAATAACCAAAATAAGTTCATATATGTCAGTTATATTTTCTCTGCTTTTGAATCAGTTACAGCGTCGTATTGGAATTGTTCGTTTTGCTGTTTAGCCGCCTCTCTCGACATTGCATTTCAGTGGTTTCCCATGTTTGACCTAATAAACATTGTATGTTCGTTTATCCGCCTCATATTATTCCTGAGCGAGAGATTGAGATTGCTTCCCACATGAATAAAGCGCTTGATGATCGCAAAAATCACCTTTTCGGCTTTTCACAAAATCGAGGCTCAGTTATTTGACCATAAAATAACTCCATCAGTTTAGAGATGGGGCTACACAAAATTCGGCCTCCACTTACTCTTTCCGTGAGGTCCAGAGTCTCGTCCAAAGGGCCAACCCTCTCATGGTGGGTAAGTAATGTTTCACTCCGGTGTAACGTAAAATGCAAGGGCATGTCTTCCATAGCACCAGCCCAGTCGTATACCTCCTGTCATAAAATTATAAGAAATCCATATTTTTTTGGAAACATTAGACACGCGACGAAAGACTGTGAAGACTAAATGAACGTTGGTGTTATTCTGTGGAGCTGAGGACTTAGTTTCTGGGATTTTCGTTTGTCATAATGTTTTAAGATGACGTAATGAAACCGTTTTCTAATCTTTTGCAAACTGGAGTCTTAGGCCCTGGATTCACTGGCGATGCAAGTACAAGCGCAAGCATAAGAGCGCAGTTAACCAAAGGACTCTTGTGTGAACACAAACGCACACGGTAGCATAAATAGGCATGCGTAGAGCCGTTTTCACGGTGACATAAGAGCACTCGTGCTTGTTCGTGCTTGCGCTTCTGCTTACCTTAATGTTATCGAGAAGTAGCTTTAAACATGTTTTTTTCGAACAAGCAATATTGCTGTCACTCCATCGCGTTTTAAACAAACAAAAACGTTCAAATCTATATCATGAAAAGCAAACAAACCTTTTCTCAAATCCATCTTACGAACAGCAGACACAGAACAGAACATAAATTAATGTTATCCTCGTATTATCACGGAACGAGCCTTAAAATTAACTTCCCATCTAATAAAACCTGAAAACTTAATGATGCGTCTTACCTGTAATTGAGCTCCATTTTTAAATTTCCTCGACCTGGTTCCCAAGTTTGTCCTAATGCGTATATGGACGCCCCTTTCTGGCTCGTCAGATACTCTTAACTTCCTCGCCTCTCTTATCCGTCTCTGCTAATGATAATCAACAAGAGGGTTCATGTTTACTTCATTGTCAACTCTTATTGTGTCACCCAAGTCATATTTATAAGGTAGACTTGCCTCGATGGGTCTCGCTTTTCCGATGTTGGGGTCACCCTTACAACCGGGCCAACTTTTCTCCATTTTATAAACTCTTTAGCTCGCCCTGCTGTTACAGCTCTGTCAAAGCGAGACAATCAGAGCACGCCCGGGCGCTGTTGTCATTGGCAAAACTGAGAAGGCAGCTCTTGGCTCGGGTAAAGAGGTCGACATATTTCTCATATAAACGCTCGCCAAAGTTGCCTCGGCTGGGAGGGTGGCCCTCTTACCCGGGACAACGTTTCTTCTTATAAAAGGGGCCAAAAGACCTTATTCGTCATCAGCTATTGGACGAGATCAGCGTCATCACTCATACCAACAAACACTGAACTATCATTTGCCTTTTACTCAGTTAAAGCTGTAGGAACTCTGCAGAATTGTTTATCTTTACCTTTTCAATGATCTTTCCCTCGCCATCGTCACCTTTGCTTTCTTCCCCTTTTTTCGGCTGGACTTTGAACTACCTCCACTTGCATCAACTTCTCGGAACTCTTTATCCTGCGCAATTCTTTGTCCTCTCCATTCGGAAATTTTCTCCCTGCGTAGTAAAAAATCTGCCATTAATAGAGCTCACGAGTTCTTTTCTTCTCTTTTTGTTACCAGTGAATCGGAGCAGCCAGAGCGTAAGACTATGTTCATATGTGAAGCCTTCTATATTGCATGTGTGCGTGGAATAACGCCCTCGCTTACTTCCAAAGGAACACATTGGTCCCGATCTATTATCAGCTTGGAAATCTTTGTTTCGGGAAAAAGAACGTACCTCTGTTGAGACAACAAAGCACCAGCTTCTTTAGCTTTTTTCACAGCCTCAACCAGTTTCGGCTGTATGCATGATAGGTCGATTTATTTATTTATTTATTATAATGTTATTCATTAATATTCCAGAAACGTAGATTTTTTAAGGTGGCTCGATACAGTTTTTTAAGGCCAATACCTCCCAAGTTTGAGCATAAACTACGTCGCCATAAACAAAGTTTTGGAAAAATTGCCACCACGGTTGTATTAGATAAAGATGAAAATTTGTTATGATCAGGGTTGCAACGGCATCGGAGTTGTCATAGCAACGAAATGACGCTATTACCTATTTTACTTGTAGCAGTATATCTCAGCACTGAGAACTGTTCTTCCAAAATCGTTCACGGGAGCGTTTTTCTCCAATAGCGGCCTCGACGTTCGTAAAGTTTAATCGAAATCTGTAAGAGCGTTATCGAGATATTTTGGGATGAAGTTTTTATGGTTAGAAACACAGTAAAAAATGGACAATATTGTTGTTTGGCCGTTACCTGTAGAAAATGTAGCGCTTTTGACAGGCAATTTCACCTCATAGTAGTTTCAATCTTTTTAAAAACGTGTGTGAAAGATCATGGAGATAGCTCCAGCGGATTGCTAGAAAGAAGGGTTTTATTAGTATGTATCGAAGCGCTCTTGTTAGCGGTTTTGTAAACATTTTGGTCTTCTTTAACAAATTAGCGAATAATTTTTAAACCGCTCGATAGAATTTTTTTTTAAAATTTAAGATTCTTGAGACTAACCTTTCTTTTATATAACCTGTTAGTTTCAAGATTATTGATACATTGTAAGGCAGTAAAATAAGGGCTACAATTCGTTACTGTCATTATTCAAGGCATTGTCTCCAAGTTTCATTTTCACGTGAACAACAGTAACTAACAATGCATTTGACATATGCAAAAATGCTAGCTATTGTTATGCGCGAAAATATGAACCTTGGAGACAAGACCCTGAATAATGAGAGGCTCACATTTGTAAACACAAAATTTTTGCCAAAATATTGGCGAATTTTAGCCCTTATGAGACAATTAGAGCATGTGTGAGCACTCTTGGCTCGGGAAAAGGGGTCATCGTTTTTCTCATATAAATGCACGCAAAAGTTGACTCGGCTGCGCTCGGCTGGGTTACCCTCTCATTCTGCTCATTTCCCGAGACAACTAAAACAAAGTAACTGGCAGGAATCAAAAAAGATCTTTTTGACCCCGGTGAGGATTTAGTTCCGACTCCCATCTGGGTGAGACCTTCCAGCGCTCTCTTCATCGTCGGATCTACAAGGCCAAGCAGGATCAGGTCGCGAGCGTTTAGGTATATTAAACAAAAAAGAGGGCGTGTTAGACTGTAAAACAGTCGGGTTTTTTTCTCAAAACTTAAGAGTCTCACACGAGAGAAGCGCGCGAGCCTCGCAAACCCGTAGGAGGGCGTGTGAGGCGAGAGAAAGAGTACTTTAAGCGTCCCTCCCAAGTCTCATTCTCCGTTTTCAGCCTCGCTCCAGACCTTTTTTGACCGCTTGTGCGCACTTGAATACGCAAAACTACGGACTGTTTTGCAGTCTAAGGGCGTGTTCGATTGACCTGGCGTATTCTGCAATAAGAATAAAAGGAACAAACTCTAAAAATCACCCCTCGATAGGAGACGAGCACCCGAAGGGCCTAAGTTCTAAACAAGTCCTCTCAATTGTAAACCCATTTGGCAGGACCTTTATTATTTTGACAGACGGTAAACAAACATCATTAAGCTCTTTTAGCGCTTAACAACCGTCACTGTAATTACGGTCTAATAACTGTAAACAGTTTAAAAGAAGCAACGTTTAGATTGACTAGAAATCACGTACAAAACTGAACTAGTGCGATTAATTCTAGCTCGGAAAAGAAGTTGACTAAATGTACATTGCAGTGTGGATGTCAAAATGATAAAGGGAAGCTTATCCTTAGCATTCCTGTATCTCACAGTAGCAAGCAATTTGCAGTATCACCTAATTTGGGCGATTGCAACGCTGCATATTGGGGGTTTATTTCCATTCAGTGGCCTTGGCGACGATAGGGTTTCTATGAAGGGCGATCTAATTGAAAAAGCAGTCAGAATGGCAATAGAGGACGTTCAAAGCAAGGGTATTTTGCCAGGTTATCTGTTACAGCTTCACATCAATGATACTCAGGTAAGACCAAAAAAATCAACATCAAATACGTTAGAATTCAGATTTCTTGAAGACCCTCGGTTTCTCTACTCTTCGGATAACTGATTCTAACTTCTCTTACTACGTAACACCGTTTATTCTAAAACTCCCTGGAGAGTTAAGTTTCCAATTCTTAACAATTTTCATTTTCTCAGGGGTCTCGTCAAAAACACGGAGGAAGGTTGTGTACGTTATAAAAATGAGAAATAGAAAAAAATATTGTATCATTGTTTGCCATCTTATTGTCCTTCTGGAAGGAGTCGGGCAGTCGACAAAATCCGTAGAATATCCTTAAGGGACCCTTATCTTTTCGTTTACTTCACAAGTAATGATCGGAAATAAAGAACGGTTATTCGAGGTGATAGTAAGCTTATTAAGACAATAGAGTCAGTAAATATATATATAAAAACGTTAGTACTGATTCAACTATGGAATGAGGTAAGAAAATCTCTTTGACCGGAAAAATTCATTAAACTGCCTTTATTGGGACATGTTTTTATTACGGCCCATGGGAATCATATTTTTATCAATTCAACCAGACAAGTGCAAATGACAAACAAAGAATTGCAAACATGACAAAAAAGTGAACAGAGCTAGGTAAAACTTACAGTCTATGGGGCTGTTTACATGGAGGGAGCCCGGGGGGGGGGGGGGGGTAATCCCTTATATAAGCTATATAGGCGGGTATGTGTCGCCCCATCGGGTAGGGTTTTTGCCCCTTTGTGTTCTAAAAACGGTATTACCATTCAAAATAGATCAAACTAAAAATCAAAACCGTTCAATAGATTAAGTCCAGAATCTGGGACATGAAAGGAGGTAAATATACAAAGCCCCTCGCCAAGAATCAGGTCAGAAGAATATTCCGTATACGAGGTATCGGAAGAAATTTTTTATCCAAATTTATAGAGATTTGTATGGAGACGCCATGCTGGTTCCCACCTGGATGGGCACCAACATGGCGGACTGAAACCAACAATAACATCTGTTTAATAACGAGTTTTGGTACAAAAGCGTGAATTTATTCCTCAAGGAACTCATAAACATTAAAGTAATACTTATTCGATTACATGAACTGCGTAGATGGCAAAATTCCCCGAAATACGTCACTTTTTCAACCTACATGACAGCTCTCTCGGACGTCATGTAAGCTTAGAAATTCAAGCGTGCGCCATCGAAGAACCAAGAACCTTTTTGAAGCGAAAATTGGAATGAAAATTAGTTTTCAGTTGCTCTAATACATCATGAAAGTAACATCTCAGTAGGATCGATAGTTTTGTAGTTTGAATTTTAGTGACGTCATGTGAAAACACTTTGCCCATTTTGGTCGGGAATCGGGTATGGTTCTTAGAAACTACGGAACTACGGGAGTGTATGAAGGTATTTAACGTTTCAATTCCAAATGAGTGAGAAAGAAAGAGAAATATGCGAATTCAAAAATGGATTTGAAGAATTTTTTTGCTGGCACACTAATAAGTAATGATGACATAATTTTTGCCTAAAGACAAGCGGATCATCCTAGCGCCTTACGTTTTCTGTATTCAGTTTACATGCAAAAAGTTATAATTATAAGGATCTGTGCCCAGCTCCTGACCGAAAACTCTTTATGCAATCCGGCCAACTATTAAAGTTGTTCGCCTCATAGGATCTTCCTGCTGCTAGGATCTTGCTTCCTCCATGTAAACTGGACTGAGATCTGACATGATAAGTGACAAAAATTTATCAGACACTGAAAAGACAGTTCGCAGCTTGGTTCATGCCGAGTCAAGACCCGAACATCTGATCTAAACCCATGATAACAACTTTTGCTTTCGTATTCAAAAAGATGAATTAAAAGGTTGGCTGCCGCTTGAAGATGAGTTTGTTGTGGTTTAATCGGTTAGAGCGATTTTCGTATGAGCTTGCAAAATGGTTTCGGTCAGTGTTCGTTATTTTTTTTTTGTCAGACAATGGATGAAAAGTTCAAAATATAGCAACTTCGTTTTCCCGCCAAAGAAAACACTAATATGGAGAAGGCATTGTTCGATTGGCCTATCGTGTTGCAGTATGACGTCAAAGCGAAGTATCGATTGATTTCTAGAAAGTTCTAGGGCATGAAGTCTTTTCACCCGAGCGTTCGCTTAACCAACCAAAAGCCACGCGCGTTTGTATCCTTTCGATAAACCCGATCCTTTGTTGTTTCTGTTTTGTTCGGGCGTTTTCATTTCAAGGTCATACGAAAATCGCTCTATCCTTAGTTTAAATATTATTGGCGAGTTTTGCCAGTGATGAATGATAATGAGTTTAAAACAAGGAAAAATAAAATTTGAAATAGAATAGGGCCACAATATCAATGATGAATTCAGAAGATCCTCCCTCCACATATTACAGAGAAATGGAAGGAGCATTTCATGATCGCTGACATGAAGTGTCCCACGCTTGAGAAAGTCTAGAATTAAGAACTTTCTTCTTTTCCTTCCAGTGCAGAGCAGACTACGCATCACGTGATCTCTTTGAAATGATAAATAAAAAACCAACAAAAATAGCTTTGATTGGAGCAGGCTGCTCGGTGGTGTCGGAAAGGCTAGCAGAAGCAACGAAGACTTGGAATCTCGTTATGGTAAGCATACACGGCGTACCAAACACTAAGCCAGAATGCCGCTGATAGGCAGAATAACATAACGAAAATTACATAACGAAAGAGGGCTATGATTGGTCGATTTACCGTAAATTTTTGAATCGCTGCGAACTTGGCGATATATGGTCGTCAGGGACAAAGAATCTAAAAAAGTAAAATCCATTAAAATATAGTTGTCACAAAGAAAAGCAATGTCAGGGCTCCTAGCCGGCAATGTAGAGCTGGGGTCGTGAACCTTCCTTTTCTTCCTTGGAAACAAAGACGATGAAGTCAGCTAATAGAACAAATTTCTCTTCTTAGCTAGTAACCATCCATGGTAACCTGCGACGGGCATGATCGCAGGCTTCTAAGCTAGAGGATATTTCAAGGGCGATTAAACGTCTCAATTTTTGTTCCTCCAATGAAAATAAACGAGGTTTTCGTTCACATCGGTTGACTTCTCTTGGTCATCTGACCTATCATGTGACTTTGAGAGCGTTCCCATCACGCACCGCGCGAGGGTTTAATTGGCAGTGGGGCATCTTGTCCATGAAAGTGGTTTTTTTCTTCCACGTCGGTAAATAGTTGTAAAATGCCCGAGACAAATTACTCAATGTACCGAAAATGTCCTCTCATTTTTGTCAATATATTCTCAACCCCGCCAAAGGAAACGTAGTATACCGCGAACATAAAATCGTTTGTTTTCAGCTGAAGAATGTGTTATACCCCAGGGAGTTTTATACGGGGAGGCTCCGCCCCGAGGACCATCTGTGACAGAAAGGTACCCTTTTGTCTGAAGCCTAAAAAAAGGTACCCCTTTCGGGCGGAGCCCCCCCCCCCAGGGTAGTACCCTTCCCCCCCCCCCCGGTGTTATACTAACTTCCAAAACCCCGGCGGTATTCAGTTGACCGACCGATGTTAATTAAAAAATAGCTTATTTTTCACTTCTGGCACAATCTGCTTTTAAATGTTGTAATTGATAACCCTGAGATAATTCTAGAATCTATCCAGGAGAGAGATCAAATACTCGCCATTATGGACGTCATACAAAGAAAACAGGTTATTTTTCTCCATACATCAACTGAGTGCTGAAAAGCTATTTGTCATACGAAGTACTTCCCGGAGATACAATCTCTCTATCTTTGCGCAGTATGAAAGCATGCCTCTAAGTGTGCTATCTTCAGTTTTCTGAATTTCAAGGGGGCCCGCGTTGTTCCGTGATGTTTTCCTCTCTCAGTGATATTATAGTTTCAATTTTTCAGTAAAAAAATCATTCTCAGAAGCTGGGCACAGATTCTTATATAAAAACTCGGTATATACTTAGAGTCATTCTTACGAATGCCTTCTTTAATAGAACGATTTCATGATCATTTGATTATGAAGCTCGAACAAAGTAATATATATAGGGTAATTTTCGTGCAGTGAAATATATAAGAAGCTGTATATTATAGTTACTCTTGTTATATTTATAAGGATCTGTGCCCAGTTGCTGAGAATTAGCTTAGCTTGAGGGTACCCACGACACATGATTTTGTAAAGTAAAGATGCAAACAATTTATCAAATTTAAAGCCGGTTGATTTTGAGGGTTGAGTTCTTGCCGCATTTTATAATACCGTGATCTTTTCCGGATCAGTCTACTGTATTATGAACAACTAGTAACGTTTAATTTGGTGATAAACGCTCTTTTATGTCTCTTGTTAAAACGAGCAAAACAGCTCGTGATCTGCATACAAATTAGTTTTTAAAAGGTAATTTGTTAAGTCGACATTTAATATCCTTGACCAGACGTTTTGTTATGTTTCATCCGGATTCCCACCGTTCAATTCGGCAACGTTTTGAGACTCTCTTGTTCATATTTATTCAGTTTTATTACTGAGAAAATCCGCCTGTCGGCATCTGACAGTTTCAAAGTGAACGTACGAATTTAATTACCAAAATCACAAAATATTGTATGGTTAAAAAAAAGAGCTAAAATTCATGTATATATGTTAAAAAATTAGCAATTAGTACTATAGTCTGCTACACAGCCGTTTTTAGTGTCGTCACGCAACGCTCCTCCCCACTTGTGGGGAGGAGCATTGCGTGACGACACTAAAAACGGCTGTGTAGCAGACTATTAGTACTATTGAACATAAAAATAAGATCCGACTTGTATAGGAAACAAACCATTGGAAAGTGTTTGTTAAGTCCTTACGTCGGATATTTCTAAGTGCTATTGATTTAAATTGTCCTTCTCTCGAAAAAGATTGCGCGACATACTGAGAGCAAATTATATTTATTAGACGCTGGCGCGGCATGTTCTCCGCTTGCTAGCCAAAAGGCGTTGTTTGGTTTCCTGGAGATAAAACTGATCGGAATTTTCGTTGGTTCAGCTGTAGCCTGTTCCAGGCGTTCAGATAGTGGGGAGCGGTGCGAAGTAAAAAGGAGCGCGAAAAAATAAAAGCGAGGGAGGGGGAGAGTCCCCCTCTACTTTACATCGCTTTCTTTACTTCGCACCGCTCTCCAGTATCTGAACGCTTGGAACAGGCTAGTTCAGCTGTTGGCTGCGCAGCGAGTAAGCATCATTTTTCTGAGGCCCAAGGAGACGTTTGTTTACAAACTCGCCATGTCTTCATACAGCTTTATTGGTTATTGCATCATGATGATGTAGCCGGTATTCTTGTAGAGAAACAACGAGAACTGTAATTAACGTTTCTAAAGAGAGGGCTTCAAAAAATGGCTGTAGTCGTTGCAAGTATCAGCAAACCTAAACGAAAAGGAGGATTAGTTCAGGTGTACAGCTGTATGGAGCCAGAACGTGGCCTATAGACACATCTGTCCGGCATTCAGTAAAACGAATAAAATTATACGGAAACGGTGGCGACGCAACAGCAATTCAAAGTCTTTAAAAATCGATCAGCGTCGCATTCATTTCGAACATTGTATGCCAAAACTAATTTTTCTGGCATTTAATATCTTGATGATAATCTGTCCAAACACTCGTAGCTAGAAAATCAGATATATGAAATGTCAAACCTGAATATAACTTATTAAACTACAGTTATGTCTCTTCCGAAAACAGTACCACTGCTATGAACCACGTACAAGTGAATACATGCAAAATGAAATTTGCGGCGTTCCTTTGATTTACTGCCAGTGGAGAACTGTTATCATTTAGTTTTTTTAAAATTAATTGCACATTTATTATTCAACAAAAAGCGAAAGACTGAAGCGGAAATTTTTTTTTCAATTTTGAAGGAAAACTCCCTGAGCATTTAACCATCCTTCATACACCGTAGAAGTTCGTGTTTGACGTAAGTAAATACTATTGCCCAAGGCACAAGGGATATAAAGAGAGTTATTTGCACAAGCTAGGGCCAAGAACAGGGAATCGAATAATGGAGATAGAGTAGTTTTCGTTTGAGTGTCGTAAAACCAAAACCAAAGTAATTACTCTGGCCAATCACATAGGACACAGACAATACATTGAACCAATCAAAACTCGAAGTAATTACATGTGGCTGACGCAAAGCGCGGGAAAATGCATGCGAGCGCGTCACAATTGGCTTTGGTTTTACTTCTGATTGGATGAAAAGGTGGCGCGAATCTTTTAAGCCAATCGCATCGTGTAGAAAGTGCAAAACCAATTACTTTTCGACACTCAAATGAAAACCGCTCTAAGATTACGTTACAAACTGCTATTATTTTTGTTTACGGCTTTAACTCACGTGCCTAAGAGGAAGTGGTTTTTTAACCAATAAGATGAAAAAGCAGGAGTAAATCATGCAAGCAGTCATCCAAGACTTGAATATAAAGCTATATAATCCGAAGTCGAATTAGTGGAGTAAATAGCACTGAAATAAACAGTGCGAGTTCATTCGTCCTGCTGTACTTTTGGAGGAAAACCGACCAATCCAAGAACGCGCAAGACAAATTCAACGATTTAAATGCGGAAAAATTCCACAAGTTTGCTTGATGTGTTAGTCTGGCCACTGCCAATTATTCACAAGGAAAGATATGTCCATACTTCTGGCAAATCAAACCGTGGAAAACGCTCCGTTGAGGGCCTGCGAGGAATTTTCGTTCAGGGTCAACACGGTTCCATACAGCCCGGACAACAAGACGTTTATTGTGACCGTATTTACTTGTGTCTTCATCGGATTAGCCTGCCCTTGCACCATAATTGCAAACGTGCTGGTTTTTCTGGGCATTCTGCGAAAGCCCGATCTTCGCAATGTTTATAATACGTCGATTTTATTTCTTGCAACGTCTGATCTTTTAACGGGCCTAATCACACTCCCAGCTTTCGTAGCTTACCAGGGGAGCAAGCTGACAAAACCGGAAAAAGACTTCTCGTGTGTGGCTTTGGTTTTGTACACATTTACAACCTTTTTATTCACTGGTCTTTCAGTAATGACAATCATTTTGATTACGATCGAGAGATACGTTGCCATATTTCACCCTTTAAAATATCGCTGTTATCTTACGAAGCACCGAATAGCGATTATTATTTCCCTTGTGTGGGTTTTATGGACTGTTTTTATCACCATGGCGCGGTTTTTTCCGGGGGCAAGTCCTGAGATATACAGTGTGATAGCCGCTACCTTGTTGATTCCCTGTATTATTCTAACGTTCTTCGTGTATTTCAAAGTGTACGCACTGACACGGCGAATCCGCGTGTCCATTGGTCACGAGTTAACAGCACCGCGATCTGCCGAAAACATCCAAGAGACCAAATCCTCCAGGACGGTGGCCTACATAGCAGGCGCTTTAGTTCTTTGCTTTGTGCCGACGCTTGCAATCGCGGTTATCTACATGAGGTCAGGATCAGTTAGCAGAAACTATTTTTTCCACCTGTTATATCCTCTTACAGACACAGCAGCACTGCTTACCCCAATTCTCGACCCCGTGATCTATGTACTCCGAAGTAGCAGTGTTAGAACAAGTCTTCGCGAGATGTTACGCGAGAGAAGAGCTTCAACGCGGACGAATCGCGCGCGAACGCAGACCGGACACACAACAACTAATGGTTTGGAAATGACAGCGCAATCTTAAAAGATAAGTTATCGAGATTTAATAGCGACTAAGAAGAAATTAAAGGAAACTGATGACATGTTCGTTTAAGGTTCGCGATATTCATTCTATGATCTATCGTGACTGATTACATGGACCCAGAGGGATTTTATTACAAGGCTGTCAAATCTCATTTGTGGTTTTCCGGCTCTCGAAAGTAGCTCAAACAAAATTATCGTGATCAAACGTAATGGCGAGCCTGATGGTTCGAAAGAGAATCACGAGATGAATGCATGCAGGTTTTTGGGCTTGTTTAACGAAGCAATTGCTTGTACACGATGGATTTTTTAATAAAACATTTTGACCAATGACTGCAGCTGACATATGATTGATATATCTGTCAACCAAATGCATTCAAAATACAAAAACACAAACAACATTTGTTTTCTGTGCGCGTCTATTTTCTTCGCTTCCTCAAGCCCTTTTTGACCAAGGCCATTACTGACATTTTATGCCATTTTAAGGTTACGTCTCCATTGCTGATAGAAATTTGCTGAACTCAATTTTGTGCCTTCAAATATTCAATGATTTCGAAGGCGTTTCCCTAAAAAAGGTTTTACTCTAGAGAACACTCTTTTTTCTAGTTAAGTTCATTACCGGAGCTAAAACAAAAATGTGACTTATTAGAATTTTAAAATAATATAAATGATCAAGGGCATTGCCAGCCATTCAAAAGCTAAAGATTTAATCCTAGAAGTTTAACATCAATTTTTTTAAGTGGCTCAAACCGGAAAAGCGGCCATTCAAATAAATTTTCCTTTTCTTAAAAGCAATGTCTTTTTAGAGAAAGTGAAATAATAAAACGTGAATAATCACTTTTGAATGAGCGGCTTAAGCCATGAGTATTCTAACTGGGAAATATTTTTTAGGACAAAAAATGGCAACAGTCATGCACTAATATTTTTAAGTTAATGTGGTCTAATATATCATCTACCTCCTATTCTTTCGAAAGTTGACTGCCTCCAAGAAGGACAGTCATTCAACCACTGAGCTATTTCGTTGATGTAAATAAGTTATGTAAACAAACACTGCATCGAAAGTGCATCTGCGATTAAAATTCAAACAAACCATCCCAGAGTTAAAGCAAGGAATGTAAGCTTTTTACATGTAAATATTGTGTAACGTCACGCCATATACATGTATGCTCTGTATGGTTAAATGTCGTTTCCCATTGCCCGACTAACTGCGACTAAGCCATTTGGTTTGTAAAAAGAAAAAAAGAAGAAAGAAAATGAGAATCTGCTTGACTTTAATAAAATAGCATGCACATCATTTGAAATAGGTACTAATTTTGCTAGTTATGGCAATTGTCAGGAGGCTATCTCCTGCAATTGTCTAATTTCTTTTGATATCTCAAAATTACCTTTATATGTATTGAAGTATTTTTCTTTCACCCTGAAGGGGTTAATAATCAGTTAAGAAAGCGTACCGTCGCATTAATTAACTTGCGCTTTGTTTGATGTTATATTAACACTTATTAATAGAAATCCGTGTTCATTTCTGTGGTCACCTGCCAACAAGCTTTGCATAATTGTCTTAGCTTTCCTTTAAATGAAATTTAAACTAAAAGAAAATAAACCTTCTTTTAATAAAACAGAACAATGAGGCTAAGAATGAGAAATGCAGATCAACAAAGAGCGTAGCGTAGCGACCAGTAGCCTAGCTGAGGAGGATGTTCAGTCAAATAAATTTCTCACTACATACGCAAGTCATGGAAGTATGACCAGTATAGAGAAAACACTATTACATTACACTATTATATTGATTGTCTGAACAATTCAAAATTAAGCTTATGATATAGTTCGATGTGGTTTCAACTAACCGAGAGCATTGCAGTTTTCATTATGCGCGTTTTGGAATAGAGTCAAACCTCCGGCTGCGGGCTCAAAACGCTCCAGAAACGGTTTCTTTCGATGGTAAATAGAAGGTCTATTCATATTGTTGAAAAGAATAATCAACCGATGCTCCTCACACGAATAATCAGTCAATATAGTTCTTCACAACGGCGAAAATTTAGCATGGCAAACCTAACAGACCATTTTACAGTGGTGGGCTTTGTTGTCCTAGCCTTTGAGTGAACGTGAGGCTAAAGTTGACCTTGTTTTGATACAAACCTCCTTCCTTTTCTAAAGTAAATTTTGCAAAACACTGGTAGTTAGCATGACAAAAAGATTTACATAATAAAGCCAGAAGGTTTGTATCAAAACAAGGTGAACTCCAGCCTCGTTTCCAACTGTAACTGTAAAATGGGCTATTCAGAGTATTGCACTTCAGCATTTTATCAAAGGCCGAACGTGGACTTCTTCCGGGTGCTAATTCTGAAACCCGGAAACCCGAAACAGTTACAGAAGAGCTCGCAGTTTCATTCCAGCAAGTGTCAATAACTAAAAAAACACTGACATTGGTGAGCTACAAGCAAATGGGTAATTAATGTTTTTCAGTCACATATAATAAAATATGTCTACACAATAGTTTTAATCACATTAACAATAATGTTTTCTTAACCCCAGCAAAGCTAGGGATACAGAACACTAAGGTGCCTGTAATTGAGGGCGAAGCGAAGGGTCACATTCCCGAGGTTCTCCTTTAAAAAAAAAGCGCTGTGGTACGTCCCTAAGAAAAAGCCGTTTTCCCTTTCGTTTGTTTAAATCTTTAGCCTGCGTAGCAAGCGTTTCCAGTCGAGTTATAGCGCTCCCTTCCCCTTTCCCCCTCATTCCTTTTTTTTGCTCTCGTCCCAACTTTCTCGACGAACTCGCGCGGAAACGCTTGCTATGCAGGCTACAAAATCTTTCTCTAAGTGTGTCATCTCTGACTGACATATTTTTATCCTTTTCCTGTTATTATAATCGTAGTATTGTTTTAAGGAAGGTCCATTGCTGTGGTAGATTATTCCAAATTTAATTGTTTAACTAAAACTTTAGGGCAAAACGGGACTTTTTGTGCCGGCTTATGACGCTTATGGATATGTAGCTCTGGTGTCTTCAGTGGGATCGTTTTCAATGACGTCACTGCGGCTACATTGGTGCAAAAATAAATAAATAAATAAAACGGCGACCGTGTTGGTCAGGGGCACCAAACGACGGTTTCCCCGTAAATACATTAAACACTTTTTAGGCTATCTAGAGTACTTTTAGATCTCTAGAAATTCAAAGTCGCGCTAAAAAAATTTGTATCTGTTCGGTCGGCCTAGGGGAAGTTGAGTCTTTTTAAAATTACAAGGGGTTCTGTGTTATACTCACATCCCGAAAGTTTTAGATGCAATTTAACGTATTACAAAAGTGAGAATTTTTTTTATCCCTCTCTCCATCACATTTTTGAATCCGAAAACTTTAGGTTTCCTTTTTTCTACGAAAAATAGCCTAACCTGGGGAGTGAAATGTGAAAAATTGAACTTCAGAAAATCGTGGGATAAGCTTCGAAAATAACATTTGAATGGCGAGGAACGGTCATCTAGAAATCTTTAGCCGTCCTCAAGTAACAGAAAATTCTAGGCAATATTTGCTTCTCCGAACAGATATTTTACAGAAAACAGTCGTTGAGTGGCCCTGGTTGGTGTACAAGAAACATCATTTGGAGGTCGAGCCCTTTTCTCTTGTAAACTGACTTTCTTTTGTTCCAAAAATTTGCATAGTTACTGACCACGTGACTGTGTTGCGTGCGCACCAGAGTGGCACAAAGTAATGAAATTAATGCGACCATACCTGACCATAGCTTACTCTAGAGCTAAAAAGGTTTCTAAATGATAGAGTGAATTGCTCCCCTATTCACTGATTAATGTCCACAAATCGGTTTTATGGGTGCCTGATAGAACGATCTTTGAATGTTACTCACGCACCGTGTACACACTAAACTCAAACATTTGTTAATACAAGAATTTGATTAATTCGGGGACTCCATAGATTCAGATGCAAGGGGCTAATTGCTTGTTTTATTTTCGCGACGTCCTTACTATTCAAGAGCCTGACACAGGCTCGCAAAACTACGAAAGCGGGCTAAGTTAACTTGTTAAAACATGTTCATCTTTTCAGTTATCGTTTGGTTCCACAACCCCAACACTGTCAAAGAAGACTACATATCCATTGTTCTTTCGAACAATACCATCGCAAGTGGCATGTAACAGCGCTCGTATTGCCGTGCTGAAGAAATTCAACTGGAAACGTGTAGGACTGATAGGAAAATCTGACACAGATAATTCTGAGGTGAGATGGGTAAACTGTGCAACTTTGTTGCCAGGGTAGCCTGTGTAGCAGGCGCCGTTGTTGTTGTTGTTGTTGTTGTTGTTGTTGTTGTTGTTTTCATTATCAAGGCGAAAGGAGAAATTTCGAAGATGCGGGCGCACACGAGGGAACTCATCAGCGCCTGCTACGTAGGCTATCCCCAGGGCTATTTTCACGGCCTTCCCATTAGCCACGTGATAGTCACGCCCCCTTCATGTACTTGTGCGCATGTTTGCCATACAGGCCTGTTGTAAGGCGGCAGTTTCACCCAGTTGTTTGGTTTTAGACCCGTACACACGAATCTGGACATTTTTGAACCCGCCAATTTTTACCCACGTTTTTATTCGACGAGTGGACGGAGTCTTAAGGTGATGTTACACGAGACGATTCGCAACGGCGACTTTTAGCGCAGCACAGCGTTGCAACATTGTTGCGACATTGTTTCGAATGGTTACAACATTGTTCCAAAATTTCAACGCTGTGTTGCGCTAATAATCGTCGTTGCGAATCGTCCCGTGTAACATGGCCTTTAAACTATCCTGCGGCGGTTTCGAAAATATGTCATTTTGGTGAGCAAGTTCACTGATTTCGCGCCGAAAGGACGGCCGATTCGTAAAAAAAAATATGAAGTTTCAAAAATATCCGGATTCGTGTGGGTGAGGCCTCAGTGGAATGAAAACTCTAAGATCAAAATAAAAATTCTCATTTGTCGCCCCTATTCATTTCATAGAAGTAGTGGGGAGAAGTTGATAAAATATTAAGCAAGTACGTCTTGTGTGATCATGTCCTTAATTCTCATGGCCTGTCTGTTTTACAAAGCATTGCTATTACAAGGAGAAATTTGATGCTGATCACTCCTAGGGTTAAATGGATTAATTTTTGATCGTAGATTACGGCTCACTTACGAAAAGAACTTGAAAAAGAGAGCATCCAGATTGTTGCCTCCGAAACATTTGTTGATGATCCTACTTCACAAGTGAAAAGTTTAAAGGTGGGTTGTTGTGTTAGTTCTATTTGTTTGTATCGGCGGTTATTTCTTACTGCTAAGTAAATATTGTTGTCGTTTCTGTTGTTGTTGTTGTTGTCATAGCGACGCCTAGAGTTGCACGGGCATCGTTATATTGTATCTCCTCCCAGTTAGGGCAAAGAAGAGGAAATGTTCCTTTCTCGTTTCAGAAAATCTGACCATTGTTTTCTAAGGCAATGAAATCGGAAATGTTGTGTCGGAACAGGCAAAACAGGAGGAAGGTCAATCATTGCTACTAAAAAACAATTTCACCACACCTTAACAAACACCTCATCGTTCTCTCCCCAAGAAAACAAGGGACAATAATAACAGTGATACTGGAAGTTGCTGTAGGATGTGCTGCGATACTCCTAACCCTGTTCAAGCCCAAATATCCGCATATAAATTCTCCACACTCTGTCCTTCTCTTAAAAAATGAAAGTATTTTACAGGTTGTCAATTCATTACTTCTCGAAACCTATCTAATAGATTATGTATTGTTATAGTTAGGAGAAAATTGATGCTGGTCACAGTCTTGAGACATTTAGTGCTTTTTAACTGACAGAGTTTTGTATGAACACAGGAAAAAGATATCAGGATAATAATAGGCAATTTCGACGAAATAAGCGCAAGAAAAGTGTTTTGCCAGGTACGTCATCGATCCAAATGTTCATGGAGTAATATTAGTTTATGTGATTTTATTCAGGAGTTTGTTGTAAAATTTAATATGAAATTTTTCTTTCGTAAGCGGTACGATCAACGGTGTTTTAGTTTCCAAAAAATTGCTAGAAATACATTTTATTTGGTCAGACAACGTTTGGCTAGTCCCAAGACCTTATTTTTCCCCACGGCCTATGTATTTCGGGTCACGTGGTCCGAGCGAGGTTTCGGGCGGCCGTTCGTCTCGCATATGTCAACGAAATGCATTGACTGAGAAGGCCTGGGGAGACGCCTTACAGGCCGGTGACTAGGCTTCTGAAGGACCAGGCAAAGGCGACGTTACTTTGGAACGACGTTAATGTAATCACTGTTGGACCATGAAATCCAAGTCTTGTTTATCAACGTGGTTTTAATCTGTGCCAGAATAATCTGGTCCAGAAGCTGGGTTTTAAACGGGGAAGTGGCAGCTGTCATACCTTGATTCGGTTGTACCTCTCTAAGTTAAAAGCTATTTGAGGACTTTGTGAAGACTCAAGGCAGATGCTTTCGACTCGACATCAATTTACCGGCACGTTTCTTAATACACCCATTAAGTCAAACGCGTGCCTTATCTACCTCTGTGTAGGCTCACAAATCTGGCTTATATGGTGCACGTTATGCTTGGCTTATACCAGGATGGTACAGCAACGATTGGTGGACAAAACACATAGAAAAGGAGTCACTAGAATGCACTGGACAACAGATGAATGAAACTGCGAAGGGCTACATCTCATGTGATATTGTCAGGATGAGCCCTGAGAACATTGTAACTGTATCTGGACAGGTACAGAAATTTTTTAAATTAATAGTTGCCGTCTTAGTAGATGTAACGTGTAATGAAAGGGAGCTTTAATCTGAAGCAATCAAGATGGGGACGGCAGTGAAAACTTCACTTAAAAAATGAATTTATGTTCTGGCTCTCAAACTTCATAGAGTTTACTATTAGACTCACTCAAATTGTCAAATGTTGGTGAGTTTTCCTGTTGTAGAATTCTTTTAAAGGCGGGTTCAAAAGGAGAATGGAAAATTCGTCGTCGTGTGTTCACGGCCTCCATAAAATGTCGTATTAGTGCAGGAAAGTTTCGCGCAGGTCACTTTTTAAGACTTGACCGAAACCGGAAACCGCGCATGAAAAGCCTCTGGCACCCAGGGTATGCAGTGGACGTCATAAAAATGTAAACGTGATGCACGTGTAGAGCCGTTGTTTTCCTCATAAAACCAGTCGGTTGTTTTTCGACCTGGTCGTTGCCGTTGTCTTTGCTTAAGCTTCCTTGTTATATTACACAATGGAGGAGATAAAATTAAAGATTATGAGTGTGTCTCACTTTGCACGCAATGGCGAAAATGGCGAGTGTGGTGAAAAATCGCCAGGGGGTTGGCGAAAATTTAAATGAGATTACAAGAGCTTCCCCTTGTAAAGTAGTCTGAGAAGTTTACGAAAATGGCGCATCTGGCAAATCTGGCACAAATTTGCCATGGGTTTGGCAAATATTCAAAGTGGATGCCAAAAGTGGCCCCTTAGAGAGAGGCGATTATGACGAAAATGGCGAATCTGACGAAAATAGTGAAAGCCCTGACCTGCTAGCAATAGCGAAAATGGCGAGTCTGGTAAAAAAAATGGCCAGAGCGTTGGCGAAAAATTAAATAACCCTTGAGAGGGGCTCTGATTTTGGCAAAAACGGCATATCTCGTTTGTCTTGATACATCCAACGTTTTCTTGCAGACACCCGAACAGATCAACTCTAGTTACGTAAAGTTCACGGGAACACCTCTTCAATTGACAGACGCTGGATTTGCATATGATGCTATGTGGACGATCGCCACTGCTCTGAACAGAAGTGAAGAATACTTCAAGAAAATGAAACCCTCCTTATCGATACAAAATTTCACGTATATGTCAAAAGCAATGACCGAACACTTCAAAAACGCGATCAACGAAACAAACTTCATTGGCGTTACCGTAAGTATTATTAAACCTAATTCCGTGAAATTTTTAGAGTGTTTCTTGCTGTTGTGGAAACCATTGTTGGTTTGCTTTTGGTTTTTTTTAGTAAGGACAAGTTAAAGTTGTATTAAAAAAACAAATAAACATTTTAATTAATTAATAGAACAAAGAAAAGATGACCCTACCACTCTAGGAAGCATGGGTCCAATTACTTCCAAAATGAAGTCCTCCAGCCAATCACCAGTCTTCATTACAGTAGTGTGATCTCTGTCCATCCACAAAAGACTGTATGACTTGAGTCGCAGACTCCTTGACAACCTCATTAACGATATCAGCAGACATCCCTAAGACAGGATCTCTTCTGGATAGAGAGCTGTTGAAGATTCTTAAGCGGGACATCTCGCGCGCTCCGCTCGTGTGTGGCCATTTTCAGGTGTTTCTTTGTGTTGTGGCGTGGGTATTGTCCAGTGTCTTTTCAATCTTTTGTATTACGTCATGTAGTGATAGCACCTGGCTGCAACTCCGAAAAACTACCAGTTTTTTGCGCAAAAAAGTCACATCTCCCTTGTGTTTGGAAAAGAATATGAAGGAGAAGTCTATTAAAAACTTATAAAGAAAGAGGCAAACTCACTTTTTCAGCCTGTTTTTAGGACGAAACGTTACAATGTAGTTAACGTTGTCCAGCTATAGTCCCCCGTATTTCGGCCAGAGAAAGCCGCAAGCGAGTAAACTTCCTCAGGCACTTTTCGTCTTTCACGTTATTTTGCCACTTTTTTTCTTAGGGACCGGTACAGTTCACTCATAGCGGGGATCGATTGGGCTTTATGAGGATTAAACAACTACAAGGTTAGTAAACCAAGAAGATTTCTCTGGTATGCGCCGGGGCTTGAATAAAAGAAGATAGATGTAGTTAATTTTCAATAGTAGGTGAGCACTTTTAAGTAGGAGTGGAGGTATGATTATTTGACTGGAACAAATGGCTTGTTTGCCAGTACATAGTTTGATACCATCGTTGTAGCATGAAGAGAGGAAGGATCTATCCGAATTTAAATAATTAAAAATGGAACCAGCCACTTGAAAGCTACGTTAACAGATTTTATTCCTACTTGTGCCTGCCATAAGGTTAGCATTGATGGTCAAGGTATCATATTTGTATGATATTTCCCCGGGGGGGGGGGGGTACTCAATATATCCTTGGATGGGGAGGTGACAAAAAATGTAATTTGTGATTACACCGTATTATCATAAATTACTATTTTTCCGGCACGTATCAGAGGTCTGGGGAGGGTGTTAGTGCGCAGTGAGTCATGGGATTCGAGTTTGTAATTCGTGGTCGTTAGGAAGGTGAGGCATTCTACGGTCAGCCTTCACCGTGTTAGGTTGCTTTTTTCTCTTTTATTTTATTTGTGTGTTTATTGATGTTTATAGTTTAGGTACTAGCATACCCTAAAACCCCAAGGGTTGCACCACTGCCTTGGTTGGGTGTACACGTTCCCCGTGTTTTTTCCACCTGCTGGTTTTTTGGGGTTTTCGTGTCCGGCTTTGGTGCTTCTGTTCTTTCGTTTATAGATATAACTTGATATTTGTACATATCTGCATGTATGTTGAATAAACGGCACGGTGGCTTGGCTGCCCACGCGCCCATATGTGAACATTGTTGTCTTGTGTGTACCGGTTGAGTAGTGGAGGCAAAATTCGCTGATTTTCCTACCCTGTTTAAGACAGAATTCCGATTTTGATACCCAGTTTAAGACATTCGTAGAACATAAGCGCAGGCTGTTTATCGTCTAAGAACAGGGTTATGGGTTCCTGTCTAAGAAAAGATACCCTGTTTAAACAAAAATTGATAAAATCGATACCCTGTTTAAGACAAAAATCCCGAAAAACATACCCTGGCTGGCCGCACGTCCCCATTAAGCCCTTATAAGGGAGTACCCCCCCCCCCCGGGGATATTTCGTAACATATCTCTTTGCTCTTAATCGCTTGATAATTGATTGACGTCTACCCTTTGAGTGATGACCTCACATCTGACGGCCAGTTCTACGTGACACTAAAGAGGTCGCACTGCTTTATCTTAGCTAAGGGTGACGAAGTGGTGAGAGCAAGCGCCTCCCACCAAAGTAGCCTGGGTTCGGGACCCGGTGTCGACGCCATATCTGGGTTGTGTTTGTTGTTGGATCCCCACCTTGTCCCGAGAGGTTTTTCTCCCTTTACTCCGGTTTTCCCTCCTCTTCCTAAATACCGACATTCCCAAATTCCAATTCGATCAGGAATGGTATACGAAGAACCATTTGTTACCCCTCAGTGTAAAAGGTGTCCACACTTAAAGTATGCTTTCAAGCAGGACCTATCCAAAAAGTACTTATCTATTCAAAAGCCAATTGTTAATAACTGTTTGCTATTTCACTACTTTAGAAGGAAACGACAATTCAGTATTGCTATATCTAGCACAGAACGATAGTGTCATCGATATCAAAGGATCTAAGTTTGTTTGGCAAGGTAAGATCGCATGACTAAAGAGTAATTCCCAGGCGAGAGAAGGTTTTACTGTCTTTATTATAGCTGTGCTGGTTCTGCGCCTCACGCAAGTTTCCAACAAGAACACAGAATTATGTTATCAGAAGAGACTGAAGGAATTACAGCCTGGCGCGAACAAGCTTGTGCATTTGACAGTAAATGTAGAAATGGGTTTTCCGAAATGGCCTTAACTGCAAGCACGTTCCCAGGGTTTCTGTCCTTCTAGCGGCTGTGTACAGACGTCCCCCTCCCCTCAGAAAAAATTGGGGAGAGAGTCTCTCTCTCCGATTTTTCTGAGGGGAGGGGGGCGTGTGTACACAGGCTACTGTCTTTTTCGTCCCCGAGAACACCCTTGGGACAAAGAAGACGCTCAAAAGGGAGGCAGGAGTGGATCGAGCGCGAGGGATGACAAATTCTCCCCCGCCCCATGAGAAGTTCTCCCCCGCCCCCTTCTCTTGTGGGCGTGCCTAAATTTCTCTTTCCCCTTTTTATGAGTGCCTACCATGTAGCTCTGGCCCTTATGTATATTCGTGCAAACAACGTTATTCACTTTCTTTCGCTTTAAAGGTAGTGGTCCGCCATCCGATCAACCAAAGGTGGTTCTTAAGCTGATGACTATATCTCCTGTATTGTACGGCGTCATGTGTAGCATTACTGTCCTATGTATTGTCATGGCTGTTTGTTTCCTGGCTTTTAACATCAAACTTCGGAATTACAGGTAATTATTTTTGCCTTTCACAGGGGCCCTGGCCTGTCATACGTTAGCTTAATAGGTTACCTTTAGTTTAAAACTCACTTCATGCATTATAATGACCCCTTTTTTTGCAATAGTTTTTTATGAGTATTCAGGGCAACACGACGAGTTGCTTCCGAAGTCTTTCTCAAAACGAGGACGTCTCGTCTCTTTCTTAAAACAAGAGCGATTAGCGTCTTAATCGACCTGCATCTAAAACGTTTTCATTTTGCCACAAACTTTTTACCAGATATATTCAAATGTCAAGTCCACGCCTGAATGATACCATTATTGTTGGTTGCATTACTATGTACATATCAGTGTTCTTATTTGGACTGGATGGAAACCTAGTGTCTCCAGGCAATTACTCTATGAACTGTCAGGTGAGGGAAAATGAGAAATTCAACTACAGAGTATAGAGAGATGAACCTTTAGGGTGCCGTATTTTAACGAGGTAGACCATAGCGTTTTGTTTATTATACTATATTATTTTATTTTTATTTATTTATAAAATTTATTTATTGATGATCATCATTTAAAGCAATTTCTTTTTTTGACTCGATGCGCCGGTGGCCATCTGTATTTGTTTTAAGACACGACCTTGTCCCTCCGGGGGGGCGGGGTACTGCCATATATGGGCTATATAGGTATGTGCCGCTGTGAAGGGTATGGTTTTCAAGCAGTTTACTCTAGGATAGGGTATATAAATCAGAGTGTTTGGGTCTAGAATAGGGTATCATTTTTCAGGAAACTGATCAGGTGGTTGAAGATTTTATCTAGACTAGGTAAACAGCTACTCTAGGATAAGTGGATTTGGGGAGTTTACTCTAGTATAGGGTAGCAAAATTCAGCTGACCTACCTCTGGTATAGGTTAAGGGTTCCAGGGTCCCAGCGGCACATCCCTACCTAGAAATTCCTAAAGTACCCCCCCGGGCCTTGTCCCTTGTTAGCTTCGTTGAAAAGCATTGCTTGATAGTGCAGTGCATTTCTTTGATACGTCTTTTCAACCATTGAAAGTTGCGAGGTGAATCTGTTATGTGTTGTTAACTAATACTGTTTTTCTGCTCAGGCGCGAATATGGCCCGCCTCACTTGGTTTCACCACTGCCTTTGGTGCCATGTTTGCCAAGATATGGAGAGTTTACGTTATTTTCACCAATGCAAAACTAAGAAAAAAGGTTAGTGCGGGATCGCTACATATCTTGACTAAGAGATACAGTAAGAGTCAAAACATTGCACACCGTAGTTTTTAACACGAAACCAAGCGAAGTTTCTTTGCAAAGCACTGCAACTTGTGACCGAGTGGTCAAAGCGATAGTTTTGCAGTAGATCCGAACACCACACGTTGCTCCCTAACCGCTAGTTATATTTAAGAACTTGGTAATCCTGAGTTCGAATTTTCGACCACTCTTGTAAATACGTTAGCCAGTAGGTTTGCTTCCGATCGACGAGCTGGGATTTTTATGACCTTCTTATCTTTCTTTAAATAGTTTCTCAGGGGCGGATCCAGGATTTTTTTAGGAGGGGGTGCACTCGTCTCTTGCTCTACTTCAACACCAATAAACCACATAGATTGTTTTTTTTGCAGAATACCAGTTGTATTAGAAAACCGCAGGTCATCTCAGGGAGGGGCGCACCCCCCTGCACCCTCCCCTTAGATCCGCCCCTGTTTCTGTAATTCCTTCCAATCACTTTAAAAACACTTTAAAGGTAATAATGTACACAATAAATGCTATAGGTTATTGAAGACCACCGACTGTTTATGTTTGTTGGAGTTCTTCTTTTGGTAGATGTCTTTACTCTAAGCTTGTGGACTGGGATGGACTCGCAATCGAGGACGCTTCAAAATGGCACTTTACAGGTAAATAATTCAATTTTAGTTTATTTGCAGATTCACAACCCAGCAGAGTTTGCCAAAAAAAATACCTACTATAGTTTGACGTTGTTTTACTAACTGGTTTACTGACTTAACTTAAGATTGATTGTGTAAGTGTTTGATTGAGAGATTTTATTACTCATCCAATGATTGTGTCACAAATAACCGCAGGGCCCGCGCAAGGCGAGGTGCCGGGGCCAAAGCCTCCCCCCCCTCACACACATTTTTAGCGAAATAATCATAAAAGAAGTTGTTATTAAGTTCTTCAATAAATGCGTTTATTTATGCAATGCTACGGTTCTGGTTTTCAGTCCTGTCCACAATAAGTAGATTAATGTTATGATTGTAGTTGAAAGATGCAAAAACTAGGACTAATATATATATTTAGCCAGGGCTAAAAGCGAAGGTCTGGTTAATAATACTTATAAACAAAAAAATTAAATCGTGTAATGCTAAACGGGGACGGCATTGAAAATGGCATCAAGATCAATAGATCTAATTAGCAAAAACACAAACTGCACGTGCAGCACCCTTTTTTCTAATTAGCGAAAAACAAATTTGCACGTACAGCACGCTTTTTGACTTTCTTTGCCGTTGTTCTGCACAACTACAACGCTGTTTTGTATGACTAAATCGTCAAACTTCCTAGTTACACATTATTTTTATGGAGGAATTGTCGTAAGGTTATTTTGTCTCCCGTGTTCATATTCATATTTTTCACTTCCCTCATTTTCACCTTGCTGCCCGCTCCTTGCTGGCCGCTAGCATTTCTCATTAGGGCCATTTATACTAGGAAAAATAAGACGCGAACTGGACCATTTTTACGAGTATGTCTACGAGAACAGCTCGTATAAATGGTTCGCGTCTTATTTCTGTTCTTGACTCGTTTTCATGTGAATGAACCGAACTTACTTTTTAAGTGTAAGTTTATAATACGAAGATAGTAATTTGATTAGTAAATATAAATTGTGATAGTTTAAAGTTAAAATGGTCTACTTACACCAGCCCGATGTCACGCATTTGTCCAGGAGGTCTGTTATCGCCTTCTCCTTACATAATAACAAAAAATCCTCAGTTTCCTCCGCGATGGACCAAGTGTTTCTTTTGCCTTTAACGGCGAGCTCATTGTTGTTTGAGCGAAGAAAAAAATAAAGCAAAATAGACAAGAAAAAGAAAACACGTTGTATTTGTAAACAACTTTTCCCCGCCAGTGGCCTGCCAGTCCGCCGCGGGGCAAGCGATAATTTTCCCGCCAAAAATTAACGCATGCGTACTATGCGTTCACGTCTTATGTAAGACGCGAAGGTCATTTATAGGAAGTTTTTCTCGTCTTCCCTAAGACGCTTCTTATCTAAGAACAGGTGTTAAGGTCTGTTCTAAAACAAGACGCGTCTTAGCTAAGTAGCCTCTTATTTTAGACGAAATTAGCCGTTTATACGGAAAGTTCGCGTCTTATTTTTTCTCGTATAAATGGGCTTATTGTATCACCGCCGCTTTGAATTGTGATGTTTTTCTTCCTACAAAATTCGTCTCTTTTGTTTTCAATCACTCGCTCTAGCTCTTTCTCTGTTATCCACGTGAGTGTAAACATCAAGAATAACGTCGAACAAGACACGACTTTGTCGTTGTTTTTCCTATCTTATGGGCGGCCATGCGATTTCTTTCCAAATAAAACCTTGAGTTGCATTTCGGTTGCCACACCTGTTGATTGAATTATTTTACATTGGCATGCCTGTGGTGCGGACGGACTCTCGGTCGGTCGGTCCGTCGGTGTACGGTCACGTGATTACCAATTTTCTCGGATGGGTAATTTACCACATTTTCTTACCCATGCTGCTCCGCTGAGCGCGCTTGGCGCGCGAGAGCTCCGCTGTCAAAGACGCGCGTTTCCGTGTTAGAGTATTTGTCCAGTTATTTTTTGCGCCTGTAACCTGTCGGCTATTTCGTGGGTATTTTTGACGTGTGTGAGAGTTACCAAAAGGCAATGAACGTATTCATGGCATAGGAAAATGAAGTCTCTTATTGATTCGTCTTTTACAGCATGGAGAGGAATTCGACACTTTACCTCAATGGGAATACTGCGATTGCAACCACAAAACCATCTGGTATGGGGTTTTATTTGCTACTAAAGGGCTTCTTCTACTCTTTGGAGTCTTCCTCGCTTGGGAAACACGACACGTGAAGATACCAGCCCTGAATGACTCACGCTATGTTGGGATGTCTGTGTACAATGTCGTCATATTAAGCGTTGTTGGTGTGCCTGCGGCGCTAATGATTGAGAAGCAACAGAACGCTACTTTTGCCCTCACAGCTGTGTTTGTTCTTTTCTGTACGACTGTGACCCTGTGTTTGGTCTTTGTGCCCAAGGTAAACATACAGCAATGTTAAAATAATGATATTGATAGTTATTGTTTTCCTCACAGTGGCTCATTATTTGTTTACACGTTTGTTGCTCTACTTTATTTATATACATATTTATATCCACCTTTTATCCACCTTTTATTTTATCAATGTCATGTAATTACTTTGCATACTTTCGATCCTATAAATACTTTTATAATCTGAGGGAGCCCAATATCTATAATCCTTATGGCTTCTTTTTGGGTTTCCTCGCCACATTGCATCTGTGTATTTTCTGTATTCTCGTCTTTCTTTTTTTTTTTCTGCGGTGAAATTAATAAACTAAATGGTTCATTTCGGCTTTCCAAGCAGGGATTCATCGTGACTCTTCATTCGAAACAAAAACAAACTATATAAACAACAAAAGAGGGAAGACCATAAGAAGGCTTACTCTAAAAACATGTGGCTATATGAAAAAATATTTGAATACACGATAGTGCTATAAAATATTTTGACTTAAAATTTACTTCTGAAAAGTACAGAAAATAGATGTTCTTGAGTGTTGCTCGAAAACATATCAGTATCATAACAAATACGAATGTAGCTATATGAAAAAATATTTGAATGCACGATAGTGCTATAAAATATTTCGAATTAAAATTTACTTCTGAAAAGTACAGAAAATAGATGTTCTTGAGTGTTGCTCGAAAACATATCAGTATCACAACAAATACGAATGTTTTAGGGAAGAATGTTAAACAAATTAGCACAGATTATAACTACTGTAAGTTGTCCGCTAAATTTTAAAAGTTATTGTTGTGTATGCAGGGGCAAAGTTAAGCCAATTCTAACTTGTTTTATCATTTTCATTACGGCATACATAAACAGTTTATAGCAGTGACAAGTGATCCCAGCGTGTTAAACACGAGCGGTGCCACCACCAACTCGGCCAGTCAAAACAGCGGAGAGACAGCTACGTCACAGGACAAAGCGATAAAGGGTGCAAAGTTCATTGCCTTGGCAGCGGAGAACTCTAACCTTAAAGCGCTGGTAAACGAGGTAATACCGACATCGTTTCTTATATGCGAAGCGATCACGCATTATAATGTTTATAAACACAGACAGGAGAGATTCTTACACGAGTGAAGATCTATACTTTTCTTCGCCGTTCCTACAGATAACTTCATCCATAGACTCAAAAGTTTATAGCTACCTTAACATAGCAAATGTAAATATATTGGGTTGGACTTTATCGCTTGAAAGTACTCCGTATCTTGTTAATTGCAGTAAGCCCTTTTTACTGTAGAAAAAAGTTTGCGCGACTTTGAGCTGCAAAAAGAAGTTAATTCTGACCATAATATTTCCCATCAATGAAGAACCACACAAAATTATCCATAATTCCCTTTTTTTGAGTGGATTATCACTAATCCTGTTACGATAACGTTTTAGAAAGAGGACGAAATAAAAGAGCTGGAAAAGCATTTGAGAAAAGCCGGCGTCCCGCTTGAGAGCATCCGAAGGATATCAATGTCTATGGCTGGTAAACAAGCACAGAATACCACGCAGGGATCCTCTGCTAATTTGGACATCAAAGAGCAAACGTGAGTTCCGTGACATAGCGTTAAAACCGTTGTGAGCCACAGGATACCCACTTAATGGACCATATTCATCTCTCACTTAGGGCGCTTTCCATTTGTCAGAACTGACCGGCCAGACCATTCCCGCCGCAATGATAATTTCCCTTTTAATCTAAACTCTCGAGCCAGATCAGTCCAACCCTAAATAGTATACACGAAGGAGAACGTTTTCAGCAAAAACTCTTGGAAAAAGCCTATTATATTTTCAAACTGACTGGTCAGGGCAATGGTCCGGCTGGCTAATTTCTGACAAATGGAAAGCGCCCTTAGCCTCTAGTTCCAATAAAAATTAGGAATGATGAGGCAATTGGCTCTATTCGTCTCACAAATCTAGGATCTGCTTCTTTCCAGGGGCACTTAAAAGACTTCCAAACTCAGCCCCTCAGTTTCATTTACGTGGCCGAAGAGGAAGCTCATACAGTCGGCTCAAGACTTTGTACTGAAGCCGCAAACCGATGCTTGCGTGGATTGTCCTGTTAATAATTAACCGGTGAAAATCGCCCCATATAAAGCTACTAAACATTGAATTTTTTTTCCGTTCAGGGACGCCGGTGGAAGTGTTCATATAGAGATTTCCGACGATGGAGGGGTATATAAAGGAGAAAAACCAAAGACTGAAGGTAATTATGGTCCCATACAAAACGTATAAACAGGATATGATTGATATCATGATTATAATAGGCAAGATCAATAACCCAATGCACAACCATGTTTACGATATCGCAAGAAAAAAAAGGTTAAAAAACGGCCTGTATATAAGACGAGTTGCCTTCTTCACATCTTTTAATATCAGAACAACGTTACCGAATATCCGTCGATACCACTGGAAACAGTGCCTTGAACTTGCCACGCCGCGCCAAGTCTGAAAATGATACGTCTGAAGTGATCAAAGATATAGCTACGAATAATTGCGAGGGGGAGGGGGAAGAGGAAATTCTCGCACGCCGTAATGCTCCCTCCCACGCCTTCTTGAACGCCTGCCAAGCACGCTACTTCAAATCCAGTTTACCAGGCCAAAAGATATAGAGTTTCAACATTGTCCTTTTTTCTCTTATATAAACCAGTTCAAAGAGCTCCGTCTCCTACTCCTAAGCATCAATACTCAGCTTCATTATCCAAAACCAATGGAGATGGACTTCTTGGAAGTGATCTGGCAAAGAACAACACTAACACAGCCCTGCCCCCAAGGATAAGAAAGGATGACACTCAAGTTGAACCTCGGTTCAGGACACGCTCGGTCGAAAGGTGTCAAGAGGGGTACGACAATCGTGGCATCTCCATGGAAACGGGTGAAGAGGGGGGGAATCTACCAATGAAAAAATTATCACTAGCCAACCGAATGGATAATCCATTCTATACAGAACCAACGACCAAAGACCCTGACCGTTCCCTGTCATCCATAAATGCACGATACGGTAGATCAAAGAAAGACTCGGTCGATAGCAAGGAAGATTTTCCAAATAATAACGCCGACGAATTGCCTGCAGTTACGGGGGATCTGAGACGCAAGGGAAGCATTGTTCTTGTTTCCAAATCCCCAACCGGAGAAACCTGTTTCCAAGTACAAACGCCGTCCAAAATTACAAAGACTGAGAGAATTGAAGAGATCAACATTTGACTTTGTTCAGGAGCCCATAACCCGGAGCGAGCAACTTTCCTGCGCTCGTGTCACGAAGTTTTCACGGAGCAGTTTATTTTTAGAACGTTTTTGGTGCGAATTTTAAAAATCTTTTAAATTCCACAAACCAGTCAGCAAAACTTACCGACCTAAAAATGATATTTTTCGCCTTTTAATAACGTTTAGTTTTCCTTTTTGATATTTTATACTTCGAATGCGCTCATAAACTTAGTGGAGATTCTATTTTCGCGGGAAAAAGTGCCTTAAAATGTGTCTAAAAATAAACTGGTCAGTAAAAACGTCGTGACATAGGCCTATCATCAGCACCACGAAACCAAGCCAAATTTAACATTTAGGTTAAAGCTTTCTGTGTAATTCCATGCTTGGAAAACAGTGAAGAATGTAGAAGTGATGATGACGTTGATATTTCGGCCAAAAAAGAAAAGAAAAGGGGAGAAAATTAACCCTGTTCACCTTCAAAGTACGACAAAAGGAACCAGTGAATAACTTTCAATATCAGCTTTATTTTTCTCACTTATCCTGGAATCATTAAGAAACCGTTACGTTCATTGTTATGATCTCTCCGTATGAATGGCAAGTGTTTGTATTTGTTAATATCTTTGATTGTTAATGGCAGGTCAACTCGTATAATCATCACTATAACCATTATTTACATCCCCAAATGTCGCCTTGAAATTTTTCACCTTGAGTGAAATGGCTACAGTACTAAAAAGGGCCAAGAACAGCCTTAAAACATTTTCAGTTTGTTCAGTCTATAAAGTCACTAGAACCATGTCAATAAAAGAAAACATCTAACAAAAAAAATTAAGGGCTTTGTGAACCAGCCACAAGATCTAACTCTAAAGTTTGTAATGGGAGATTTGGTTAAGTTACACATAAGGCCATTTCTGATGAACAGCTGACTGCAAGAGGTCTGGGTAACATGAACTAGTCCCTCTGTGAAGCCATACCCCCACCCCTCACCCCCGGCCCCGAAGGGAGAAAAACGGTGAAAAACGATTTTTAAAAAGGCTGACAAAGCCTTCAAAATTATTAATGGAACAGACAGCTGCCACACATGTTCAAAACTTGTTAACAATTTATAACGGAAAAACAAAAGAAATTAATGTGTAAGAATGAGTTGATCAATATCAGAGATTTTGAAGCCGTTCGAAGAAATTTGCAGTCGTGTTATCAGGTTTAAAAGCTTGAGGCGAAACCGAGAGTTTCTTAAACCTAACACTACACTCCTTCTCGTTTTTTAAACAGTGCTTAATGTAAACATGGGCTGTACAAACACACCGGACCGTGTTGTAAACACAGGCTGAATGCTGCATTATTTTAAGCACTTTAAGAATTGTTCTCCCTAAATAACTTTAACAACAAAAATTATTCCAGTCACTATAATGTCTGCTGAAAAGCATTATGATTTTCTCTTTTCAATACATAGCACAAAAATCCCTAACTTCTTAATCATTATACAGGTTTTAACCCAGGGTTAGTGCAAATTAAATTTGAATTCCAGTATGGAGGCTTAAAGTCAAATTCAGTTTAATTCTTTTTCTCTGCTTTTTGGTGATTGGATTCTCTACAAAGATTGAGAAAATTGTTCGAGAAAATACCTTTGAAGAAAAGAAAAAGAAACCCAGGATAAAATTGAACCCCAAGTTAGTGCTCAATGGTGTTCAAACAACTGGGCCCAGTACTATATGTAAGATTCCTTCATTTGACAGGGCACTGAAGGCAGCTCAAACGTTTCCATTTGCAGTGTGATAGTAGATTTAAATCAATTTGACCAGAATGAACTTTCTCCCAGTAATATTAGTGGTTTATAGAACAGAGTGAGTGGTCATAACAATTATTAAGCACATGATCACAAAAGATGAATTGATATTTTAAGTGCTTTTCCCCACTATGTATACAGGCAGAAATGAGAATTTAAATTTTGATATAAGGGACTTAAGAGCTAATGTGTTGTCTCTGTGATGTTAGCTTATATAACAAAAGTAAAGTATATACAATGATTGTACATTAGTTGGCTTCAACTTTAGGTTTTTCAAGATGAAATTTATTTTAATGATCATTTCATGAAGGAAAACTGCTGAGATGTTGTACGCATCAAAATCAAACATTGTGTCAACTTTGCATCTGCATAAGTCAGCTCTGTCCTAACAAACAACTCTACTATAATATGGACACCTCTTAGTTTGACATGGTCCCCAGAGGTTTTTGTGTCATCTCATTGGACTTTCTGAGGTGGACACGTATCTTAGATGGACACTTAGGCAGGGCTGTCAAAAAGATTTCAAGTTGCCCAGATTTGCAATAATAATTAGTAGGCAAGAAATTGAACAACTTTAACATAAAAGGAAGTTAATCTGCTAATTTTATTTTTCTTTAGATTCCTACGAAATTAGCTCATGTTCCCCTACCCCTTGCCATAATTACAGACAGTCCTGCATCCTTATGGCCAGTCCCACAGGTATTCATCTTTGGGAGAAATGACTATATACCGAACAGAAGTGATGCAATGTCCAAACCATGCCTCAACATAACTGTAACCTGTACATTCTGATAAGCTGCGTGGCACTTTGTAAAGTAAGTAAGGGAATGTTCAACAAAAAATAATGAACAAAATTGCCATCTGGTGCTTTGAGTTCCTCTCCAAATGTTTCAGGCCTGGCCCTTCATCAGTGGAGTTACAGTATGCAGACTTAGCAAAGACAATGAGGTGGACATGAAGATGGTGTGGCAATTTAAAAATCCACCTTGACAAATGGCAGAGCAGCAAAATGTGCAACCATTTATGCATGCTTTCCCATCAAATAACATTCTCATTATGTAGAGTAATTATTACTATATTGTCTCTACCAGAATTAAGTAACTCCTTCATAGTTATGTTTTCGCATCTTAATAATCTGGGGATGAAGTCAAAGCCATATCAAATTAGCATAATCACAAATTATCTATTAAAATTTACTCTGAAAAATTAAAATGTACTTCTCTCGAATATATTACAAGGCTAGAGGCAAATTCTATTCAGATAAAGCTATCTTATATAAGCAAGATTGAAAAAGCTGGACACCTATGATTTCTATTGCTGCTTTCAGCCAATACAGTGCCGGATCCAGACCTTGTTATGAGCTGTAATAATAATCCTTATTACTCCCTGAAATTTCTCTATGATCGTCAGCACTCTTTTCCAGAAAGCTGAAAGCTGTACTAAATACAGCAAACTTTGATGTAACGAACCTCTTAATAACAAAGGAGGAAGCATGGCCATGCGGCTAGAGCTCTAGAATTGTAATCTGGAGGCCCTGAATTCAGGCCCCACACAAACCGCTAGCAGGGTTTGTTCACGTTTATAAATAAATAGCCAACTGGTTTGTCTTCGGCCAAGTGGGATTTCTCATCCTTGATAGTTTTTTTGTAAAATGTTTGTTTGTACATGTATCTGTACTTGTCAGGGCTTCTGACAGGTCACGAAAGAGAAAGTCCAATTTCATGGGATTTTTAGGGACAAATTTGCGGAAAAATCGGCTGGTTTTGCCGGAATTTCGCAGGAGTTTTCAGGGCATACTTCACCAAAAAGCAATCAGTATAAAACAGCCAATTTTGTGGTTATTTTCAAGGCAAATTTCACTAGAAATCGATCGGATTTGCGCTGATCAGACCAGCATTTTTAACGTTTTTCTAACAGAAGTCATCATTTGCTCTTTCAACAACAATACGCTCCAGAAATGAACCAATGGCAAAGCCTTCAACATCAGGGCTAGTGCCCAGTTTTTCACAACATAATCTACACCTGGTAGTTTCGGGACGTTGTTTTACACGTTTCAGTGTCGAAGTTCCACGATAAATTTGCAAGTTTATGGCTTGATAGCTCCGATAGCTGACATAAGTTTCAAATAATTATGTTGTACAGACATGTATTTGATAAGATTTCTACTAAATTTCGCAGTATTTTTCGTGTTTTTGTGAATTTCGAGGGATTTCGTGGATTTACCCAAATTTCGCGGCTCCACGACCATGCGAAATATCAGAAGCCCTGACTTGTGGCTAAAATAAAAACTACTGTGTAACAAGTAATCGTGTTACCCCTATTAAGTCAATTTTTTAAATGACGCCCTTGATATAGCAATAATATTCTTTGCCTAGTAATGGAAAACTATGTTTACAAGAACCTTGATGTAACTAAACCACCTGATTGCAAACATATTAAATAATAATTTTGCCAGTCCCTTGGCTCTTAGTTTAATCCAGGTTCCACTATACTTATATAAGCTCAGTCTCTTCTTGAACCTACATGAAAGGGTCACATTTTTTGCAATAAAAGGAGATTGAGTATGTAATATTATAGATTCTTGTCTTACGAATACCCAGTGCACATTATAAGTGACCATTTAGTTAAGTAGTACATGGAGCAAGTTATTATTCACGACTGTCAAGAATTGACAAAAATAGTGTACTCTAGTAGTTAAATAAATTAATTAATTAATTAATAACACAACATTTACCACATTTGTATCATTTAGTCTGCATTGCCGCAGTCTTCAAATAGGTATGGATTTCCTACACTGTTATTGATTTTCATTACATTTGTATTATTACCCTAGAAGGACCTTTCTCAGTCTTTCACGTGGTACAGGACTAACGCCCTCGTCTTCACTACTGCTAGAGGAGCAATCTTCCCATTTTTCACCAGCATGAGGTGAACAAAGAAACTGTTCAAGAGGCAATCGATATTTGCCGCAAAAATCCACAAATTTGATATGCCTCACACGAGCATCAAAATACACACCCTTGCAGCACGGGTTCACGCAGCGTCGAGCACTGTTAAGATACTTCAGTAAATGCACTGGCAGATCTTGTGAGGTATACTTCACTCCACTGTTCTTGATACATCGGCCACTTAGTTCTAATAATGATGGAGGGTTAAAAGTCATGTCTCTGACAAAACGCACAACAAGAGGATTTTCCCGCAAGCTTAATTCTTCCAGGTTCCGCAGCTTTATGAGTGCAACGGGCAGGATGGTGAGTCTGTTGTTGTGAAGACTCAAGGACTGTAAATGTGTCAGTTTGACAAGTGTCGAGGGTAAAGATTCGATATTGTTGTCACAAAGATTGAGGGCACGCAGTCTGCGCAGGTTGCCAAGCTCGACTGGAACAAATGTCAACTGGTTTCCACCAAGGTAGAGAATTTCTAACCTGGAGATGTATGTAACAATGCATATCAATACTCGGTGCTTGTGGTGTGACAATTCCCTCCCACACCATAAAATTTCATTACTATTAAAGTTCACAATAACAGTTCTACTAAAAGCCACTTCTACACAAAAGCCTTGAATAATCTTATTGTATTATTATCTTTATCATCCCTCCTGTGTTGATCTCTGTAAAGTTATGATGTATGCTGATGACACAGTTATCTTTTTCTCAGCCCCACTAATATCAGAAATTGAGTTACAGTTAAATTTGGAACTGATTAATCGGTCTGAGTGGCTGTCTACAAATAAACTGATTCTGAATTTAGAGAAGACTGAGTTCATTGGTTTTGGCACCCACCAGAGACTATGTCGCCAAGACATCGATGGGGTTCATATAATTTTGGGAGGAGAATCTGTGAAACACTGTGATGCCTCTAAGTACCTAGGCGTAGTTTTGGACAACAGTCTTTCCTTTAATTTGCATACTGACTATATGAAGAAGAAAGTTTCTAAAACACTGGGGATGTTCTCAAGAATTAGATCATCATTAACAACTAAAGCATCAAACAGATTGTATAAATCGATGATACTACCAAATTTGGAATACTGTGGTTCTGTTTTTCAAGGCTGTGGTAAAGGAAATGAAGAAGAATTGGAACGACTGCAAAGACGTGCTGCTAGGATAGTGTTAAAGACAGTACATTTGTCCACTAAAGATATGGCTTCCGGTCTTGGTTGGGACCCTCTTAAGACAAGAAGAGAGAAACATATCGTCAAACTTGTCAAGAATTGTCTTGATGGACAAGCTCCAAGGTATTTCTCAGATTATTTTCAATGGCGAACTTATGATATTCATGACTATGACATTAGGTCTAAGGATAGGTTATCTATCGATAAAGTCAATTTCGAGTTGACTAAGAGGGCCTTTTTTTATACGGGGGTTACCCTTTTTAATGTTTGTATGTAATTTTGTTCATAAGGTGGCTACCTTTTCTATTGATTATAATTATGTAACGTATCCTAGTTTCGTATATAATTAAGTTTTTATCTATTTATTCATTTATTTTTATACAGGACCCATATTGATAGCAGTTTTTATAACTGAAATGGTCATCCTGTTTAAACATGTTATTATTATTATTATTATTATTATTATTATTATTATTATTATTATTATTATTATTATTATTATTATTATTATTATTATTATCCCCGTCACGGGCTAGATTTTTCCCTGTTTGAATTTTAACCAAACAGGTCGAACATCAAGTCTCTATGTACCCTACAAAACTAATAGTCCATTTTCAGGAAATCTTACTCATTTTCCAACGCAGAATATCCTGGCAATATGAAAGGGAAAGTTTCATTCTTGACGATTTATTTAATTTACGCCAATGAGTCTAACTGGATGCCAAAGTTAGCAGTCGACCAAAGTTATTTACATATGCAATCAGACGTGAAAATAATGATAACATCTGACCAGCCCGCGAGCCTTATCAAATTCATTTAACTTCAACTGCACGTATAAAACTATAATCATCTCAGACAAAAAGAAAAAAATGACGTTCGTTCTAAAGTTCTGTAAGCGGTTTTCTGACCGATAATCGCTTTACACTAACTGGCCACTCGTAAGCTTATATAAAAGCTTAGTGATGACCACAACAGCAATGTTTTAGTAGTTCATTGAAACGAAACCTACCTTTGAAGATTTTGAATATCTGGCGGAATTACATCGATCCTATTGCCTCCGAAGTACAGTGTTCTCAGGGAAACCAGCTCAAAAAGTTGAGGCATGAATGATTCAAACCTGTTGCCACTTAAATTGAGATTTTCCAAAGCTAAAAGTTGAGCAAATTCTTTAGGCAACTCATCCAAATTGTTATTCCGTGCCGTAAAGGTCTTGAGCTGGCGAAGTTCTCCAACTCGAGGCGTGATGTAGGCCAGGCCATTTCCCGATATATCGATTTCTTTGAGATTAACAAAGTTCCCTACAGAATCAGGAAGGACAGAAATAATGTTTCCAGCCAGGTTTAAACGCGTGATTTTCAAGACATCGGGCACGTTGTTCAAGACATGAATATCATTTGGAAGAGAATCGAGAAAGCGATGCCCTAAGTTGAGATCAAGTTCTTCTGAATCATTACGTGCAGCTTCTACACTGTTCCTTTCGCCTCCAGCGTCCATGATCAATTGTTCAGACTTACTACGTTTATGCCCTTTGACTACAACCGACCTAAATGTATTGTGATTCAGGAAAAGTAACGAACAAGCGGCTATTTTTTCCTGAGTCACGTCGAGAGCAAAGTCCAAGTCCTGTTTCACGTGTACAGTAAATGAAAATGTCAACAAAGGATTTGATTGGTTGAAGTGTTTCCAGTTTTCAGCGGCTTAGAATCCCATGGGGATTTTGGTCTAGAAACGGGAACGGTTTTCGAGCGAACAACGGGAGCGTGTGAACGTCAAAAAAAAAAAATCGCCTGATCGCAGGTTAGTGTGTATCGTTTTAATTCCAAATGAAAGAACGAAATTAGAAATATGCGAAAATGTATTTCAAGAATTTTTTTGTTTACGCTCTAATCCAAGTAATGATAACAATTTCCGCCTAAAGGCCAGGTCTGAAAACGGGTATGGATTTTAGAGGTCTGGTCTGAAAACGGGTGTTGAAGATGACATTTTTTGGCCGTAAATAGGGTCAGGATTTGGAGAACCAGGCGGCACACCCCCACCAAGAATTCCCAGGGGTACCCCCGGGGGTTCGTAGTGGATCGTAAGTATCCTGCGAACAGACCAGAGGTAAGCCGCCACCCCGTCGCTGGGGACGTTTCGCGACAGGGGCGTTCCTGGCGACAGGGAGCGAAAGGTGGCTGCATTCGCATGTTATCGGCACTCTTCGTTGCCGATGAAGAGGGTCGTGAAGGGGTAAAATGAGAACTGGGATTAGCCTTATTGTGGACTGGGAAAATGGGATTTACTCACTGGGACTGGGATTTAGCCACTGGGAATGAGATGAACAATTATAAAATGGGAATGGGATTTCTTTTCTTCAGCGGTCTTTGCTCCAATATTTTGAAATAGAAAAATAAAATTTCGTAGCAATAGACCTTGCACTCCTCAGTAGAGACCGTGAAATCAGTATTTTTCGCCTTCGCGCCCGCGGTCTAGCTACCAGGCTTACACGGTTGCATAGTTACGTTCTGTCAGTTTTCCTGGTCACCAGAATGAGAGATTTTCTTCAGTCCAGGTGAAGGTACGTGTATCCAAATAGCGTCAATCAGTGCTTTTAATTTATTATGCGCATGATTTTTCAAATAATCATTAGTAATGGGATTTTAGATTTGGTTACTGGGATTTTGGCAAAAATTAGCCTGGGAACTGGGATTTGGGCCAAATTTAGGCTGGGAACTGGGATTTGGTACCCCCCTTCACGACCCTCGATGAAGGGTAGGTGCTTTAAATCGAGCACTTGCTGCCCTAAACTTTCCTGAAATGCGGATCATACCCTCTCCCTGGAATCTAAATTACTTCTCGCTCTTCTCGAAAAACAAAAAAAAAACCCTGCATGATCGCAGATTGAGTTTAGCGAGTCTCTCTCGGCTTTAATGTCGTTCATAGCTCGGCTTGTAACGTAGCCTTCGTAGCAGGCGCTTGGAACTAGTGGGCACAGGAAAAAACGGGCGCGCGAAAAGGAGCGCGCCCCGTTCTCTAATTCAGCCACTACTTCCAAGCGCCTGCTACGCAGGCTACTTGAAACGAGGTTGCATTGTTATTACAATTATAACTATTATAATTATTATTGTTATTATTGTATTTCAGAACAACTGATTTCATTCCACAGCCTTTAACCATGAAAGTCAAAAAGAAACCCACACAAATGATAGAACAACACGTCCTCTACTTGTACTGTGAGGACTAAGCCATCCGAATCGGGCAGATCTTGATTATAGAAATTTTTTTAATCGTTCATTTTAGAAAATCGACGGGGAAAGATCGAGAAACTTCAATAGACAACTGTTACGTTTAGAAATAAACTCACTGTGGAAAGAAAACTAAATTGTGGCCGTTGAACCCACTCTGTCCTGTGGCTAAGTTCGCCATTATCCATAAGGACATACCGTAAAATTCCGAAAATAAGCCCCTCCATGTATAAGCCCTTCCAAATATAAGCCCCCCACTTTCGTAACGCAAAAAACCCTCAGTTAAATCGCCCCTGCAAATATAAGCCCCCCGGGGGGTTGTACTTGGAAAATTGCCCTCAAATACAAGGTAAAACAAAGCAAAAATGGTAAATTTCTCTAAATTTACTTCTAACTATAAGGTTAGTCCAATCGATTTTGAAACGCAAATTTCCCTCCGTAGATAAGCCCCTCCAAAAATAAGCCCCTCAAAAAGACCCTTTGAAAAATATAAGCCCCGGGGCTTATTTTCGGAATTTTACGGTAGCTGACAGGGATCATGCCTTGCTGCCTATAACTCATTTAACTGTCTGAATATAAAAAAAGGCTCCAATTATTATGATAATAAAAAGATAGACAAAACAGTGTACTCCAGAATACACCGACATCTGAACTTAACGATAGAATTCTCTATTGTTATCCCTCGTATTTGTATAAAGCTTTCAATTTTTATAGCCCACAGTGTCGTTAACAATATATTATAAAGATGGTGAAAAGGCAGAATTTGCATTTTCTCCAATTTCACAAATTCCGACAGCTGTTTAGACTGGTAAATAAATCGGGCGTAAAATTTTTTCCTTCTGTTTTTACTCATAGAGCCTGGGCTAACCTGACGTTTGTCGACCTCAGATGGAGATTTTTATTTTTAAACAAATTACCAAATTCTATACTTCGACAAAAATACCGACATTGTATGGACATTGCAAAACTCGGCAAACCTACAAATATTTATAAAGTTGGTAACCTGCTACTGCTCATATCTTCACACTGCACACTTATGGTTTATATACAAACTGTACCACTCTCACGCGAACTAATTGCTCGAGAATATAGAGGGAATCGAAGTTTAATCTTCCGCTATATTTGAGAGACTGCTGTCTTGGATGACTATAATTTTTTGCCATGACTTCCGGCTATTGTGTCCACAATGAACTAGCATTTTTTCGAGTTAGATAAACGGTGATTGTTTAGAATAAAGCACAAAAACCGTAAATGGTAACAATAAACCTACGTTGATCAAGATCACGGTTGATATTTTCAAAGCAATAATAGGGGTAAGCCTGAGTGCAATTCTCCGTGACTATGGTACTTGCAGTATCATTATTACTATCTTAATGAAGTTATGTTACGAATAATATTTTTTCACCTTATTTAATTACTCCTAGGAAGTAAACAGCGAGTATTTCACTGCAGAGGTTGCCAAAGATATCCAAGAAAAGCATTCCAAGTATACCGAGAATGAAAGGTTAGACGCCTTATATTAATGTGGATTTTGAGATACTCAGCTTTGGAAACCGAGTTATATCACAGACTTGATTAGTGATTCGCCGAAGACGTAATTGCCCTCATAGATACCCGGGAACAAACAAAAGTCATCGATTATTAAAAGATTCATATTCATATTTTCATTTTAGAAATAATTCTTACTATACCATTTTCTACCTGAACTAATGATTTTTAAGCGCGTTTTTTAGAATTTGTTAATATTTTTAAAGTTCAGTTAGGGGACCTTTTATAGGGATAACCTGGCGGTCCACCTTTTCAAATATGTATCATGTATCATGTTTATGTGCATATATGTTTTTGAATAAAGTATTATTATTATTAATAATAAAATTGTAGCCAAATATATATTATATAACTTGCGTGTATTCAAATGCCTGTCCTAAAAATCAACACAAATTTCACAATCATAGGCTTTCCTGCCTTTGTGCGATCTCTATTTTTTATTTCTATTGTTTATTTACTTATTATTACTATTGCTATTAGAGTGGTTTTCGTTTGAGTGTCGTAAAACCAAAACCAAAGTAATTACTCTGGCCAATCACATAGGACACAGACAATACATTGAACCAATCAAAACTCGAAGTAATTACATGTGGCTGACGCAAAGCGCGGGAAAATGCATGCGAGCGCGTCACAATTGGCTTTGGTTTTACTTCTGATTGGATGAAAAGGTGGCGCGAGTCTTTTAAGCCAATCGCATCGTGTAGAAAGCGCAAAACCAATTACTTTTCGACACTCAAATGAAAACCGCTCTATAATTATTTTTAGGAATGCTTTCATTATCATTTATCTACGTTGTGGTATTGGTCTCTGCAATGTCATCATACACTTACGGTTACAACTCGACGGCATGGTATCGCTTTTGGTGGTGGACTCCAGGACAGAGGTGGCCTACTAGTGAAACCGATGTTTTGAAGAGCGCCTACGGGAAATGTAAGCCAGCCGATCTGTACTGCTTCCAAAGGCTTCCGCCTTGGGCCGAGGAAGATTCAACCGAGCTCCTTGCGATCGACTCAGACGGGACCGTGTACCAATGGAAATTTGATTCGAAGAACCCAACTGCACATGCTGCATGGAAAGCTCTCCATGACCACAAGGAATCCCTGGCAGGTCAAACTGTGAACAAAAAAGCCTGGAATCCGCTAACTGTGGAAGGAAGCAAGCCTAAAGCAACTCAAGACTCCTTTATGTATCGAAACCAGAACGGCGTTAAATCCTTACTTCTGGATGATGATAATTGCGACTGTCTATCAACTTTAAGCCTGGGCCATGGAATGTGCGGTAGTGGTCATAATAAGAGATATAGCAGCGCTAAGGTGTTTGGTGTCGATAAGCTGTACGACCCAGGCTGCCGAGGACCGTCTCCAACATACGGTGTTTCATTATACTTTCAAACCACCAAGAAGATGGCTCTTGACGATTATGGTGGGGGGTGGAAAGCCTTTTGGTGGTGGGGAAAAGACATAGCATGGCCAAAACATATCACAGACGTCCTTGGAAATCCCTTCGGGTCCTGCCAGGAGACTGATATTTACTGCTTCCAACGCATTCCCAAATGGGCCAAAGAAAGTGAAACAGAGTTGCTCGCTGTGGATTCGAGAGGGACGGTTTACAGGTGGGCTTTCAATCCCAAAAACCCAACAGCACATGCCGCCTGGCTTGCATTTCACGATCACCAAGAAACCAAACATAGAGTAATATTAGACTCAAGTCCTTGGAATCCAGTTGTTCTTAAGGGAACGTTATCATCCAGAACTCAAGACTCCTTTATGTATCGAAAACAGAATGGAGTTAAGTCCCTTCTACTTGATGATAACAACTGCGACTGTGATTCATCACTCAATCTTGGTCATGGAATGTGCCATGCTGGCCATTCGACAAGCTACAGCAAAGCAAACACGTTTGGAGTTGATGCCCTCTACGACAGTGGATGTCACGGTCCTGTAACAACCATTGGGCTCACTCTATATTTTCGGATTAGACGCACAGACCTGAAAGCGTTTGGTGGGAAATGGAGAGCTTTCTGGTGGTGGAATAGAGGCGTAGACTGGTCTACTTGTGAATCCAAACTGGCAAATGACGTTCTCAAATACCCGTATGGAGCATGCTTCGTTGGTGATCCGTTTTGCTTTCAGCGGCTTCCATCCTGGCTGGAAGAGGACTCCACACGCATACTAGCAACAGATTCGCATAACAACGTCTACAGGTGGACGTTCAATGCCTCTAACCCGACAGCTCATGCAGCATGGAACGCATTTCACGACCACATAGAGACTTTATCCGGTGTTGCGTTGAACAAAGATCCCTGGAATCCTACAGTGTTGAAAGGAAAATCTCCGACTGTTGACCAGGATTCGTTTACTTATTCTAGAACGAATGGTGTTAAGTCCGTCCTACTGGATGATGACAACTGCGACTGCCTCTCAACAATCCAGCTCGGAGCTACCGCCTGCAGTAGCAACAAGCTTAATTCAAACGCGCGTGGAGTCGATTCTCTGTATGATCCTGCTTGCAATCTACCAAGCCCCCAAAATGGACTAACTCTCTACTTCCAAGTTCCTGACCCACCTATGACCTTTAAAGGATATGGATTCAAGTGGACAGCTTTCTGGTGGTGGCCAAAGGACGGACAGTGGCCAATTAAAGTAAAAGACATCTTGGAAAAACCATTCGGAAAATGTAAGGAAACCGATGTTTACTGCTTTGGAAGGCTTCCATCAGATACTAAAGAAGACAGAACCAAGTTGCTAGCTATTGACACTGAAGAAAACATCTATCTGTGGAATTTCTTCTCTGGAAATCCAACAGCACATGCAGCCTGGAAAGCCTTCCACGATCACGCCGAAACCCCAGTCGGAAAAATAAGGGATAACAGAGTGTGGAATCCTATAGTAATAAAGGGAACTGCACCAAAAGCCAACCAAGATTCCTTTATGTACCGATCCCAAGCTGGTGTCAAGTCCATTCTGTTGGATGACGACAATTGCGATTGTCTTTCAACCATCAGCCTTGGACACGGTATGTGTAGGTCTGGGTTCGCCACGGGCTATGCCGCCCCCAAACAACGATTTGGTGTTGACGCCCTCTACGATCCAGAGGCCACCAAATGCAACACACCACGACCTAGCATTGGCTTGACTTTGTACTTCTCCATCGCAGAAGAAGTAGCCCTGCACATGACTTCATGCAAGCACGGTGGAAACTGGCTGGCGTTCTGGTGGTGGACTGCTGGTGCAACCTGGCCTACTGACGAAAGAGACGTGTTAGCCTACCCATACGGCTACTGCAGCCCATATAGCGTGTACTGCTTTGGACGCATCCCATCCTGGGCGCGAGAGGCTAATACCGAGATGCTTGCAATTGACTCTGTAGGAAATGAGTACATGTGGAAGTTTGACCCCCATAATACCGTAGCACATGCCGCTTGGTTGGCGTTTCATGATCACTTAACCACTGCAGCTGGGAAAGTGGTAAACAAAAAGGACGGGTGGGATCCGGTGGTGCTAAAGGGAAAAAAACCGAAAGCAAAGCAAGACTCGTTCATGTATCGGCAACAGAATAACGTCAAGTCCATTTTACTCGATGATGACAACTGCGATTGCCTTACAACGCTGAATATAGGTCATGGGATGTGTGGCTCTGGGCACAGTACAAGTTACGGGCCTGCAAACAGATTTGGAGTAGACGCACTTTTTGATCCACGCTGCTACGCTCCTCGTCCTGAAATTGGTTTAACGCTATATTTCCGCGTAAAATAAGTACGTAGCGCTTGGCAGGAGCTTGCTATGGGCTCCTGACCCTTGGCAATTGCAAAACTACGCAAGTCAAGTAGCAGTGGGATCTGTCTAAGTTTATAAGGCTTTCCGCGTGATGTAACTTAAAAAGGGATTTAAAGGGGAATAAAACTTCTGAGATGACCCTACTGGTTTGAATTCTCAAGATTTACTTACTGTTATTTGAGAAATAGCTAGTCACGAAAAGCCCGGGAAAAAATATAAAAAATAAAAATGGGCACAAAACAACGACAAAAGAGAGGCTTACGATCCTAATGCCCGCAAAAGAAATAGCAAGGCAACATGCAAGCTGGCGACGTTATCGCGAGATATTTTAGTAAGTTTTTCGGTACAGAGTCTTCTTTGGATCGCTTTGGATAGGTTTGCGGTATTATCATCCCCACTGAAAATCCAACGGATTTCCTGCAGATTTAGTGTCTTTGCCATAGTTTCTACTTGAGTTATATCAGTAACGTCACACCTTATTAACCTGCTACATTTGAATTGATGGCAGATACCCTTAAAAGCGAAAGATCAAAGTTTTACAGAGCTAGTATTCTATTAGCGCATCTGGAAGAGTGAATGTCGTTTATCTTCTTCCAGTACCATATTTTTAACGTTTATTATCAAAGTTTTATACATTTTAAAAGACGAGACTCTTTGAAAAAAAGAACAACGTATTACTTCCTGTAATAGCAGTCCGTCCCAAAAAAGAGGAAAAGTGTCAGATTTCATTTCATATTTGTGTTCCTCCAGTGAAGTTGTTTCACATCCTAACGATGTCGAAAGTTGCACTGTCTGTACGCCCTTTAAGCTGTTTTCTTTCGCGTAGTACGTAATGGTCTACTTTTCCTCGATGGTCAACTAAACTGCTTGTTTTGTAGTTGTTTAGATCAGCGGAATCGCCGTTGTTTAAAACAAATTTTTAATTCATTTGTGCGCCAGTGTCGATCAGTAAGAAATGTGGAATCGGGCAAACAGGAGGAAATATAAAAGTATACATCATACAACTGGAATCGTGATACGTAGTGTAATATATGCGAGGCAATATTAGCCAGAAGGATAAAAATTTAGAAAAACGTAGAAAAAGAGGAGTTGTATGCTTGACAAAGTCTGCTCAGTCGGGGCCCATCCTGGACTACTTTAAGTTTTCAATATTCACATTGGTATATGGCTTCACATATTCACACTGGTATAGGTCTGATAGATGGCCAACTCACCTTGGGCCCTTGCGAATATTCATAACAAATGTGTGAATCGAG
>OZ038000.1:26229762-26302262 GCA_964035705.1 Porites rus
TTTTAAGACAGAAAGTTTTAAGAGAAATCACCGTTCTGTGCATTCCTTGTAGTTTTAAATAAAGGGAGCACAGCTTCTAAGTTTAAACAACCATTTTGGGGGGGGGGGGGGGGGGAGAAAAGGGTTTTCAGACAACAATCCTACAATTAATCCATGAGCTAAACTTCAATCTATTTTGATTTTAAATCTAGTTACTTAAACGGTTATCTTTCTGATTTTTGGGTATATATACCTCTCCATGTTGTTTAGTGCACCAGTCATCCATGTCCTCCAGTGCAGAATCAGGCTGATGAATCACCAGATCAGGACCCTTAAAATACAAACAGCATGATTAAGGAAATATATATGGAGTACCCACCAAAATGAGGTGGCGCCTTTAAAGACGATGTTACACAGGACAATTCGATTTTTAGTGCAACACAGCGTTGCAATGTTGGAGCAATGTTGTAACCATTTGAAACCATGTCAAAACAATGTTTCAACCCTGTGCTGCACTGCCGTGACTTCAGAGAACAAAACAATCCACACCCCTCCCCTCCTTCCTCTATTCAAAGTTGGGGGTGTTTGTTGTTTTTTTACAGGTACACAGTAGTAGCTCAATCAGTGTAACAACATTGTGAGCATATGGAGGGGCAGCGGGGGAAGGAAAGCTTTATTGTGCCTTTCTTTTAAGCTGGCAAAACATTAGAGGTCAGACCCTTTAGGGCAAAGTGTCTCAACTAATTTTGTCTCTGATTGTAGTCACACAGAATCATTTTACCAAGCCTTTAAGTCAGTTTATCAAAGAATCAACTTCAACTATCTGTCAGAATAAAACAAGCCTATTCCTGTGATGACAAACAATATTTAACACATAAATTTAATAATAATACGTGTGTCTGCTTACCTCTGCCACAATGTTCAAGTTTTCATCTGTTATAAGGCATGCCATCTCAATAATGTGACATGTCTCAATATCAAGGCCTGTAGATTTAGAGGATCAACATTAAAAAAAAAACAGCTATTATCCCAGAAATTGTTGGGCAAAACCAAACATCTTTAAAAGTAATACTCTGAATGAGCTGCAGTGAAAGTGGAGAACATAAGAAGCTTATTGTCAGATTGCTCCTTGAAAAATGCATCTTTAAAAAATCAATTCCATCCAAGAGAGTTGTGCATTTTTCAGACAAAAAGGATCATGCTATCATACTGAATGAATTGTGCACAATCATATCTTTTTATGTGATACAGACTACCTGTAATGTATCAGTCATGTCCAACGTAAAAATTTAAGACATTCTCAAGAGGATTATACTTTCATCTGGTATCATGAAGGGGAAAGTATGGATGTTTACTTCAAAACTGTACAGTCCAGTCATTCAAAATGGTAATTTTTGTCATGAATGTTCCTTTCTATTTTGCTGCCATTGCAAATACTGTAAATCCTCCATTAAGCCCCCCTGCAGCTGGGGGGCTTATTTATTTCAAGCACAATTGACAGGGGGGTTAAATAGAGACAGGGGAGTTTTGATCTGAGGAGGTAGGGGCTTATTAATTTAGCAAAGACAATGGTTTCAGTTCTCTATAAAGAACTATAATACAAAGTGGGAAAGCTCAAGTACAAGAAGTTGGAGTTCATGAAGTCAAGGATCAAAAACAAATCTGAACTTCCAGATGGTGAATAAACCATCCCGGAACAATCCACACAAAGCTTTACAGTTGTGATTGACTAATATAGTCTATCATTTATTAGTGAAGAATAATATAAAGGGGGAGGGGAGGGGGCTTATTAACTTTCTTTCTTTGAAAAGGGGGAGGGAAGCTTATCTGAGAGAGGGGGTTTATTTGAAAGGGAGACTTAATATCTAGGATTTATGGTAAATATTAATATGACTTCTAATTTCAGTTACATAACTTACCTGTCATCTTTTTAGATTTATCCACAACATTAACACCAGGAGGAAGAAACGAAAAATGCAAAATAAAAAAGTGTGGTTATTAATAAAGAAGTTAAATAATTTAATAAAGCTTTTCTCTTATTTTGTAAATCAAAAAATCAGGACAAATGTTGTCTTTCTCGGTCAAGAAAGGAAGAGGAATACGGAAACCATGAGGTCCACAATACCAGACCTAAAAAGACCTTTTTCATTATAGTGGCCCATTTATTTATTCTTTTATACAGTTACCATAAAATTCCGAAAATAAGCCCCTTTATGTATAGGCCCCTCCAAATATAAGCCCCCCAAACCGGTAACGCAAAAACCCCTCCGTTAAATCGTCCCTCCAAATATAAGCCCCTTGCAGGGTTGTACTTGGAAAATTGCCCCCAAATACAAAGTAAAACAAAGCAAAAACGGTAAATTTACCTCCAACTATAAGGCTAGCCCAGTCGATTTGGAAACGCAAATTTCCCTCTGTAGTTAAGCCCCTCCGAATATAAGCCCCTCCAAAAATAAGCCCCTCAAAACGGGTCTTTGAAAAATGTAAGCCCCGGGGCTTATTTTCGGAATTTTACGGTATGTAAATGGCCCTTTCTGGTCTTGTTTGAATGTAACAATAATTATTGTTTACTTTCAAACAAGACCTTGTAGTCTTAAAAACATTGGATTTTTTTTTTAAATATATACTTTTTACCATGTAAATAGTTCACTTTTTAAACCTAACCTATTCTTTGGCATTTTGCACCTGCTAATGAGGTCAAAAAGGCATAGCATACACCTAGAAGAATATACAGTGGAACCCCACCTTATGGCCACCTTAGTAATACGGTCACTTTGTTGTAACGGTCTCTATTTCTTGGCCTGGCAAAGCAGTCATACATTTTCTTATGAAAATCCCTCATTAATGCGGTCACCCATTAATACAGCCAATGGCCACATTTTAAAAGCCCTAATGGTAGGATCTTTTACAATTTCACCCCATTAATCAACCACTCATTCAAAATTGGAAAATTATAAATATTATGCCTGTGTCATGTTAATTTCACTGACCTGGTAAGCTATACTCTAAGCCTGTCCTTTTATTGCTTTTAGACTACAATACACTAAAAATGTGTTTTTAGCAGTGTAATAACCAATTTCCAAGGAAAGGAAAGAAAAGTTTAAAGTAGTTTTTACAATAGCTGTAGGCAATATCTACATTCCGGTTGTTTTATACAGGGAATATTCGTTCCAGAAGTACAAATGTGTGTATGGTGTGCATGTATTTTTCATTACCACCCTTAAGTCATGAAATTTGACCCTGCCCCAGTAATACAGCCACCCCATCAATACAGCCAAATTTTTTGGACCAGTTGGTGACTATATTAACAAGTTCCACTGTATGAATGCGTCGTCATTATGAAAGAGGTCTGTATCCCAGTTGCTGTAGTAAAATTAACACCTTATTTGTTTGATTTTTGGGTTGTTATTATCATGTTTGTCTTTTAAATTTGGGCCTTTGTTTCTTTGACATGTTTGGATAATAAAATTAACATTAAAAGCAAAATGGAAATGAGTTCTGCAATTTGCATTAAAAATCAATTTTTGGGTAGCCTACATTAATTTTAGTGTATAGATATAAATTAGTGATCCATATAAAGTTGTAGAACAGTTCAGGGCCACCTAGCTTACATTAGACATGGTACAAGTCAACCTCTCATAAGATCCCAAAAGTGAGCGAAGCAAGCTTCAATGTATGCCGTCACACAGCGACCAAGCAAGCAACAAAGTCTAAAGGTTGACTTGTTTCGCCTGAATGGATTTGAATCATATAATAATATAAATTCATGCGGGAAAAAAATGATTGACATATGCTGTGTCAGGAGTGGCGTGAAATATCACACAATGTCCTATTGGTCAATTGTCATGAAGTCACCGGTGAATTTCGTGCCTAACAAGTATGAAAAGTCCTTTAAAATGGATAACCAACCAGAAAAAAAATATAGGACTTTTAGAAAGTCTTTGCTTACATGTGTTGGAATTCAAAGGTTTTTAATAACGAGCCTCGCTCCGGGAGGTACAACACATGACCAAATACAATAAACACACTAACAAGAAGCAAAATCTTACCTCTAAATCGACCCATACAAGTCTTTTATGTGCCATAATTCTACTAGTGTTTTTTGGCGCCGAAAAACGCCGGAACAAAAGAAAATTCTTTCTCGTCAACAATCTGCAGACAGAGAAGGCGGACGAAAGTGGAACATTCATAGAGAAATTGCGTTTCCCGCCAGGCGTTCCTTTCACTTGATCAGACTGGGTCCAAGTCTAGTTTCAGTTCTTTTTCTTCAGGTGGAAGTCAAACAACGCCAGGATGCTAAGCTGGTTAAAGAATGCAAAGAATGTTTTCACAAGTGGCTAAATCCTAACCAGAACTAAGTACGCCGATATTGAGGACGAGAAACTATTGTGTATTAAATTGTTCGCGTCCTGCACATGCCTAATACTTATCCTGTTGAACATAACTTAAATGTCACACGACGTTATTGCCCAGAGGCCGAGTTCTTCATCGTCGAAGGAGCTTTTGTACTCGAGCGAGCGCGAAAGAGACCATGAAACCTCTTCCAGACTCGCAGCACGTTTGGAAAGGTCGGTGAACAAGCGATCAAGAGGCAACTTGCATTATCATGATTCTGCCGGCCGGAGGCGAAGAAGGGATAGGCATCGTGAGCACAGTGAGGGCATTAGCATGGAAAAAGGAATTCGTCGAGAACGCAACGAAAACGAGTAAGTTTATAAATACCATCAGGTCTATAAATAGTACATGTGCTTGTAAATCACACAGGGCAATCAATTGACGGTTTTTATTTTCCCCTTCACTGCAAGATAATTTTGTAGTATTTTCGAACCGGAAAAATCATGTCTACAGGCTTTATACTCCAAAGTTATACATTGTTACTTGACCAGATACGTGAATGTACATGTCGCTACAGACTCGTGGTGTTTATGTATACTCTTGTGATGTTGATATCAACACAAACTCTATACTAAGTTAATTGATTTTCATAACAGCGCTTTTAACGAGACATTACTCCCTTAAATATTTTCGTGATCACACAAATGTCTCGGCAATATCGAATATCTCTATTCGTGACATTTTCCATGTATAACCAGTGTCTTCAAGTTATTAGGCTTAAGTTCTTAGGACTATAAAGCTTAAATGAAAATCCAATGAATGTGTATATTTTAAGTGTGTTGAGCTTCTTCATTAGTTAGCAGCCTTTTCTTGTTGTAACATTTGTTTTTTTTTTTTGTTTTTTTCGTCTCAAGTTCTTGTTTTGCTTCCATAACATTGGCTATTTTACGGTATTTCACATTTTAGGTCGCATTTTTTTTACAGAGGTCATCCCACACAATTCATTCCATGACTCTTGTATCACTTCCGGCTAAAACAATGGGCAAAGCACTATTGTTTGAAACGTGATACAACATGTTCAAGCTTGCATTGTCACACAAAATCATATCCATAAAGTTTGTATCTTTACTTATGGTAAATCCTCTGTTCAATTTGATGATTTAAAATGTATATAATGTTCAGAAAGCATTAATTCAGAGGTAATATTATTTATTCGTGTCACAGAGCTACAATTGAGCTTAAACTTTATTTCCCATAAATAATTAGATTAGACAAGATAAATACAACAATTGTATTTATCTTGTCTAATCTAATTATTTGAAGCAGTCATAGTTTATGACTTAGCATAAAGTCCACAAGCTGGTTAATGATATTATATTACAAATGAATGGTTTAAAGAAAGGGAGAGAGTGTTACTGTGGCTTCTTCATCTTATACACAAAATTTCCTCCTGGCCATTTGACTAAAACTATAAAAAAAAGAGAGACTACTCTGTCAACTCCTGGAGCTTCTGTTTTACTTCTTTCAACTGTGATAGGTTTCTAGAGTATTGCACTTGAGGGAAGGTTCCCTTTAAGCCCAGATATCCACTTACAAAATCTCCAAACTTATCTCCATGCATTTCCTCAAAGAATTAGCTGAGAGAATTTGATAAAAGATCGACACATTTTCCCCAACGTGATCATTTTATTAATTCTCATAACCTTTTCTTTTGATAATGTAGTGATAGAGCGATTTTCTTATGCTACACAGGCTGGTATGACCTTGAAAAATGGTTTCTGTAAGTGTTCGTTATTTGTTTTATCAGCCAATGGAGGAAAAGATCAAAACATGGACTCTTTGTTTTCCCGCCAAAGAAAACCCTAATATGGGGAGGGCATGTTCGATTGGCCAATCGTGTTGTAGTATGAGGTCAAAGCAAAGTATCGATTGATTTCCAGAAGAGCGTCAGGTCAGTTCCATGATTTCTGACCACCCATTCCCAGTCTTCATACTTTTTTTTCAGTGTCTAGTCCAAAATGACAACCTGTTGAAGATGAGAAATAGTTAAATTGTATACCCTGTCCAGGGTGCAAAGAAAATCATTTTTACAGCTTGTCCTTCAGGCAAGCTGAAGCTAGCATTTACTAGCCCAGATGTCATTTCGACTAGCCCCAAAAGCTTTTTGACAAGCAGAATTGATTTCACAGTTCTTATTGTTCGAATTCCTCAAACACATCACTTTCCCGTTGGGCAAGTTAAAAACAGAATTCACTAGCCCAATAGCAAAATCCACTTGCCCAGAGCTATCAGACACTACTTTCTTTGCACACTGTTGTCTAAGAACGACGCTAAAAACCATTTGCTGTTCAGCAAGAAAACTAAAAGATCCAATGTTAACAAAACATAACATAACATAACAACTTAATATTTAAGTGTCCATGTCTTTAGCTTATAAAAGCTAATTGGGGACACTAAAATGATAGGAAAAAAATTTTATTATAAAATGATTTTATTCATGGTATCATAAGGTGAATTTATAATTCTCTAAAATCTAAAATTTGTAAAAGGTAAAAATTTAAAATTTAAAAGATTACGGAGTTATCCCCATTAAAATGTATAGAAAAATGCTTAAAATATTTTAAAAATTCTCGAGTTCTACAAATAGGACAGGAGCCACAATTTTCACTTATAAGATCCACAAGGTTAATACGCCGTATGATGGACTTGAAGGATTGTAAAGTAGGTTTATCTTTGATTTTGCTGTCCATTCTAGACCATATATATGGTCCAAAGTACCTTATTGAATGTTTCCCATAACACACACTATTAAATCTGGGTAAATGAAAATCCATATTTCTCAAGTGATATTTGGATGATAAAGTGATAGTGCTCATTTTGGCTCTGGAAGATGTTACTGGTAATATTGTAAGAACTGAAGTTCAACTTGTATGAGGAATAAGACTTTATCTCACTTTACTTTACTTTATTGCCATAATGTCAGTGCCGACATTGGTTACAAAAATGGCAGTAAAATAAAGTCACCAATTTGGTGACCATCTATGTTAAGCTTTTAATTGTGCCAAATAGTAGTCAGTCTTCTAACAAGTTAGTGTTTAATATCTTTTTTCTAAAGTGAAGGTAAGATAAACATTTATATGAAATGCTGTTTATACCCTGTTTTTGTTATAATACCGGTAATATTTGTCTTTAATTTATGATCACTCTGGTTCTCCTCATTCGACAAACTGTTCTGGTTCATGTTATATTCAATTTGAGTATCCTTTATTTCTAGCAGCCAATATTATATGTCTGGCGAGCATTTATTATAATACTTTTTGGTTGCCAAAAGGCAACTTTGAAAGGAGTTCGGCTTATAGAACTGATTATTAAAAAACTACATTTGATTTTCACTACCTTATTGACCAGTAATAATGGCGTCTTTTAATGTCTTTACTTATTTATCTGTTTTCATAATTATCTTTTGTAACAGGCCTATGAGACAAGCTCAGTTCCAGGACAGCCGAGAGAAAAATCGTCAATTTTACCAAAATTCACTGTCAAAACACAGTAGGAAACATGACCGTCCACAGAGTTGGTATGAAGGTCAAAATACGGAGAGAAAATTCACTGAAAGACCACAAAGCATTCACGAAATTTCATTAGATAGAAACAATCAACATAACTCGGCCAGAGTTCCTTTCCAAGAGAACAGGTTGCCCAACATCTCTGGCTTTAGAGAAAGAAGGCACAGGCACCTTGAGTCTACCCGATCTTTGTCTTCAAGCTACAGTTCTCAAGTGGGGTCCTCAGCTGATGAAGGTGAGGAACATCACGGGGTATATTCTGCCTACGACATGACAGGAAGGTCACCCTATGGCTCGCTGGTATTAAGGCGTTACAGCCAATCAAGTTTGAGCTCCTCTAGTGCCTCATGGCAACAGTCCACCAGCTCGCTCAGTCATCACGCCGTCAGAGGTCAGTGGGGGTCTGGGTCACTAGGCTCCAGTTCTCCAGATAAAATGCACGGTCATTCGGTGCAAAAGACAGTTTTTTTGAAGAACCCTCCAAAGATTTCTGAGGACACCTCAACCGGAAATGTCTCGTTTGTCCCCGCCACACAATCCAATCAGTTTCCCGGCCAAAGAATTCGCGTTAACGCCCAACCTTATCATTCACGCAATTCTCATGTTTACGTTCAAGCCACTCCTTTTTCTTCCGGTCACCACGCTTCAACATCAAATCGACCACAATATTACAGTGTCACGACTTCCACTGAAGGCGTGACGGAAGTCTTCCAGAATGTCACGCAAGTATCATCTGTGCATACTCAGTCAACTCGAAGTTCCAGAACGCATGAACACGATGACCAACCGAAAAGTCCTTCAGTGAAAGATTTAGCGAAACGTTTTAGCGGAGAAAATCAAGGTTTTTTTCCTGAATCGTTTGAGGAGCTTTACGAATTGAACGACAGAGAGCGGAGGAGGGTCAAGGCGCAAACGTGGCCGAAGTTTGCTTACGTCCATTCCCCGACGGATAATAGAGTAGAACAAATAGAAGGAGTCGATGCCGGGCCACCAAAACCGCCTTATCCTAAGAGTATCGTGGAAGATCTAGCTGTTGTAGAAACAAAAGTGGAAACAAGAATAACTCGAAGCGATGCTGACACGCAGTTGAGAGCATCAGACATGAGCTACTCCGTTAGCTCGCACGAACAGTGGGGTGTCATCGATGGCGCCCCAAGCCCTGGCGTGCTCGCATCTCATCGGTTAAGCCTGCAGGAACTCATTAAGATTCATGAAGATGAAATCGCCAGGCATGCCAAGAGCGCTCAGACAACAGCTCACGCGCACGCGCAGATTTACTTGAAGCGTCCGGCAAATGAAATGAGGCCTCGGAGTGTGGAGAGTCCACCAACTTCGCCTCACGAGATTGAATACGACGGAAGATGGGGCGCAGGTGGGGTGCCACAAACAACTCATAAACCGTTTGCAGCGGTTAATAGGGTAGCGGATAACCGTGCACCTGTTGTAACCCAATACGAGTTAACGAATTTGAAATCTGTTGAGAGAGCGCCTATAAAAGTTGTTGAAGTCACCGAAAAGGGCAGTGCAACTTCCGTGAACTCTGAATTGCGCGATAGGTCCCCTGTGAAAGCAAAGAGACATCGCACTATTGGCGTCGTGGGCTTCCGACAGCAAATCGATCGCGTCTCCGAAGGGAAGACCGAAAATAAGCCGAAACGTCATACGGCAATCGGAATTGTTAGCGTAAAGGCTGTGGCAACACCAGCTCGTCAGACAGTAAAAGAGGAGACTGTAGTTGTGAGCCACGAGGGCTACAATTTGGCGGCGGAAAAGGGAGTAGACAACGTGGATGGTAAACAGAGGGAAAACGGTGAGATGCTTAACCATCGTAACGAGTACGATTTCCATGCTGATATAACCACACAGAACGAGTTTCAAAGAGATGACGCCCTCGAGGAATTACTTCAGCGTGACGAAACCTCTGTGCCTTTCGCGCGATTGGAGGGAGCGGTTCAATCTCGATCGGAATCCAATCATAACCGAGAACGGAAGGCACTACGGAATGAAAAGCTCTCTGTGGACGAAGGATTGCCCAGAATTCCAGGTGGATCCTCAGAAAGAGTGGTTCAGCCTGCTGAACCGGTTAGCACTCAGTCTTCAATCCTGCCACCCCATAAATCTGATGGACGAACGTGGAATGTCCCAGTTTCCAATCGAACATATAATCACCATAAACCTTACGCTATATCCAAAGCTGTACCTGTAGCACAAGTATCTCCAGTAAGTCCCGCTAATGACCAGACACCTACGTCTCCTCTCGGTAAAGAAAATTTTACCGACACTTTGCCACTTTCAAGATCACAATCAGCAAGGGAAATGTATGAAACGAGGCTTGCGCTTTGGAATTTATATCCACCAGATTCAACCCCAGAATTACATTCTAGCGAGACCTCAGCCAACACACCCATTCACGAGAAGATAATCGCCGAAGCCGAGCATCGTACAGTCACAGGTAAAGCTTTGGAGGCTCCGGATCCACCCAAGATTCGCGGTGTAGGCACGAAAATAAAACCAAGGGTCTTTGACCATCAGGACTTGGAAGAGTACTATTTACAAGTTATAGAGAAACTGAAGAACGAAAATAAACAGCTACTTGCGAAGCATGACTCGGAGAAAAGAGAGCTGAAGCAAAAGTACGAAGAACAGAGAAAGGTAGCGAACGCCTATCAGAAATTGGAAGACAGGTATCGTAGGCGAGTTCATGAGCTGCAGGAGGCTTTATCGGGCTGCACGTGTCAAAGTCCGTTTGTCAATCAAAATCACGTGAACATTACCCAGAGTCTTAGCAACCGGTAAGTTTACGTCCTATCCCTTCAGATAATGTGGCGTAAAAAAATGAGCCAATGCCTCTCAAGAAACAAAATTCTCCGACACCTTTTTATTGCTTACACACTAAAGAAACATCCCTCAAAATCCGAGATCAATCAAGGAAATTCCCGTTGAATTTTAGCGTTGAAAAGCTCATCCGGACGCTCGCATTAAAAGGATAGTTTGTTTATCAAGATAGCCAGTTCATAAAGCTTTAATTTGGGTTTTAGGTATCTTCAGTTTAACCAGAACGCACTACATCACTTGCACGTGGTGAGACACCCCTGAAGGTATCCGGTATCCGGTAACCTGAAATTACCCCTTTCCGGTCCCCTTCCAGTGCCTGCCTCACACTCTAGCTACAAGTAAGAGGACTTGGCGGTACTTGATTAAAACTGATAGGCTTCAATTTTTTTCATGCAGAAGTGAGAAGGATGGAGACAGGTCAGCAGCGTCAAGCGTCAAGGGCATAAAAACACTCCACGATCTTGATGACTGGTTTGGGGAACGCTCCAAAGATAACAGTGCTTCAAAACATAATAACACGGCGAGCAGGAATAGCGTGATAAGCACGGAGACATCTTCCGATATGACGGGAACCGCGTCTGCCTGGGACGAGTTGTACGATCGACTACGTGCGACAGGGGAGATTGATGTCGAGAATGGCACACACGTATGACACTGTGAAATCCTTGGTTAGTGACTTAAGTTTGGTTTCGTCTTTCCGTCACCTCTAGTTTTCATAACAATTGTGTTTGACTTCTACGTAGTGCATTGTCGTTAAATTTCACGTCTTCTCCGTCGGGGCCCTTAAAAATTAGACTATTCTAACCCTAGTTTTAGGCTTAATGGTATTTAGGCTGGTACTACTTTTGTGATTTTGTGGTCGAAACTGAAATTGGCTTAATGGTATTGGAGTGGTAAATCCTTACGTTTCGCTTCGGTTGTTGACGTCAAAATTTTCTTCTCCGCCTTGACAGCGGCCGAAAAATGCAATCGGCAAGAGTGATAATTGGTGGTAAAATAGTCACGTAGTCATCTCTTCCGTTTGCCATAGAGGTGATGCGTAATCTCTTTGTAATAAGCCTGCGAAGCAAGCGTTCCCAATCGAGTTATTGCGCGAAAGTTGTAGCGAGGGCAAAAGAAATGGAAGATCGAAGGTGTAGGTGGAGGGGAAAATAGGAGTTTCCTTCTCCCCCCCCCCCCCCACCCCCTCCCCCTTCATTCCTCTTTCTTGCTCTCGTGCCAACCTGGCAAACTCGCGGGGAGACGCTTGCTACTCATGAGGCTACTTTGTAATGTTCGTTTTCGCCGTTTTGTGTCATTGTTTGTCTGAAATTTATCGTGAAATGATATCCAATGATGGGTGGCTTCTATGTGGACCCTAGTGGTTTGTTTTATCCATGAAGATTGTACAGTAAAGTCAAATATGCTAAGCACAAATATCTATGCCATTTTAAGCAAAGAGTTAAAGCATGCAAGTGGAGGCTGTATACGTAGTTATGGTTATCGTCTGGCTGAATGTTGCCTTAGTCCAAAGGGATATTATAACTGCAAAAATAAGGAAATATTTTTATTAATAAATTTTTAAAGTAATTGAATGGATGATTGTTTTACGTCGCCCATGTGGTTCCTTATGTAGATATGTAAAAACAGAAGCAGCGGCTGTGCTATAGCTCAAAAGATTTTGTACAATTAGAAGTGTGTAACGGGGGAGAAGATGACTCACAGATCGGACTCCGACCCATAACAAATACCCCCTCCCCCACTCACTCCTCCTTTTCGGCAACTACCAACAAAAGGGACCTTAAGATACACCGCTTCTACTGTGGGCACGGTTAGATAAACGTAGATGTATTACAGGCGAACACGATTTCCCCGATTTGGTGATGGTACCACTTGAACGGGGCGCGTTCAAGTGATTTATCCGTACACACGGAAACGGTGTATCTAAAGGTCTGCAATAGGTCATCAGTGTCCGTCTTGGTACGGCTTAACGAGGTTAAGGGTTGAAGCCAGAGTGAACTTTCTCCTTGCATTTTTCCTCCAACGGTTTTACGGTTGAACGTTTATGCTTGGTATTGATTTGACTTTCTAAACCCATGAACCTCCTTGATCAGTAACGGGTGGTAAAAAAAATCGGCAAGATTAACGTGAAGCGAGATCATTACTGTAAACTTCTTTGTCAGGAAGGATTTATGTTACACAGGCAAAAGGTAATGTATTATTTTATATCATTTGAAATGATTTGTTATATATCACGAATCATCTAAGGAACCTAAATTCAGGGACACGTGAAATTGCTCCGAAAGACTGATTACACGTTTGCAGCCCCTCTCGAAGGTGTTACGGTACTCAAGGGGATTTGGGTATTACGTTTGTGTTGCCCACGTGTGCCTATAAACGTCTCCAAACCGTGTCCGTTCGCTGAAAAACGTTCCGTTGCATTTACGTTTCGCTGGCAGCTATACTGTAATAAAGTAATACCAAACCCAAAAGCGTAAACAGCGTGCAAGATTTTAATGCATTTTTTCAACCTTTCTGAGCTACGATGATTAGTATGAACACACCTACTGTTCATATATATTTTTTATGGGGCACACTGAGACACCTACTTAGTATACATTACATCATTACTACATCATTGCCTTCCTTTCCAGTCTGTGTAGCTCAAATGGATTTATTTTACCCGGAAGAACAGTGTTAGCCCAATTTCAGGTCGAGGAACGTTGCAGTTAGAGTCATAAAGTGCATCCACTCCAAACTGGTTTGCAGGCCCGTAGCTGGTGCTGTGCCCGGCGTTACACATGCCATGACCAATATTCAGTGTGGTAAGGCAATCACAGTTGTCGTCGTCAAGCAAAATCGACTTTACGCCATTTTGTTTACGGTACATGAATGAGTCTTGCTTTGCTTTTGGCTGTGTTCCTTTCAGAACCTCTGGATCCCAACTATCTTTTACGTTCTTAACCGTGCCAGCCAAGGTAGTCACATGATCATGGAAAGCCAGCCATGCTGCATGTGCCACAACGTTGTCAGAGTCAAACTTCCACTTGTACTCGTTTCCTTCAGAGTCTATGGCAAGCATTTCCGTTGAATCCTCTCGAGCCCAGGATGGGATGCGTCCAAAGCAATACTGACTGTAGGAGCTGCAGTAACCATACGGGTAAGCTAACACATCACTCTCACCAACAGGCCAGGTTGCGTCTGCCGTCCACCACCAGAATGCTAGCCAGTTTTCTCCGTGGTTACATGAAGTCATATGATGCGCTACCTAAAAGTGAATCGAAGCACTTGTTAGAGAAGAGTGTACTGCTTCGGTAGTCATTAGAGTTTCACTGACTGAGATTACATGTAAGTTGTAAATTTGAATAAAGATGAAATATACAGCTACGTCGTCTAAAGACCTATGATAAGAGATGGTTGAAAGACAGGCGATTTGTCGAACGGGTACGAGGGTATATATTAAAATTATATCCACTTGATTGTCGGTTTCGTTTTTGATGCTATTTTTCAGGATTAAGTTATTTCCAAACATCTTTATTTGACGCAGAAAATGACGAATTAGGTAAAATATTTGTCATGAGGAATTACCTCTTCATCCTTGCAAAAGTACAGACTTAAGCCTACGGTAGGTCGCGGTGTGTTGCAGTGGTCATCATACAGTGCGTCAACGCCAAATCGATTCACGGGACCATAACTAGTAGAGAATCCAGCCGAACACATGCCGTGTCCAAGGCTGATGGTTGAAAGGCAATCGCAGTTGTCATCATCCAAGAGGAGAGACTTAACACCAGCTTGTGATCTGTACATGAAGGAATCTTGGTCGGCCTTCGGTGTAGTTCCTTTTATTACTTTAGGGTTCCATCGTTTTTTGTTAAGGATTGCTTTGTGTGGTGTTTCGGCGTGATCGTGGAAAGCTTTCCAGGCTGCATGGGCAGTTGGGTTTCCGGAGGAGAATTTCCAACGATAGACGTTTCCTTCGGTGTCAATCGCAAGCAGCTTGGTTCTATCTTCTTCAGCATCTGACGGAAGCCTTCCAAAGCAGTATACATCTGTCTCCTTGCATGTACCAAAAGGTTTTTCCAGAACATCTTTTACGTCATTGCGCCACTGTCCGTCTTTTGGCCACCACCAGAAAGCTGTCCATTTGCATCCGTATCCTTCAAACGTCAACTTCTGGTCAGGAACTTTAAAGTAAATGGCCAATCCATTGTCAGGGCTTGGAAGATTACAAACGGGATCGTACAGTAGGTCGACCCCACGGGCCTTTGGATTAAAGTTACTATCGCAGACAGTTGCACCAAGTTGGATTGTCGAGAGGCAGTCACAGTTATCATCATCAAGTAACACCGATTTTATACCATTACTTTCTAGGTAAGCAAACGAATCCTGGTCAACAGCAGGTGATTTTCCGTTCAATATCACGGGATTCCAGGAGTCCTTGTTCAACACCGCACCAGAAGCTGTTTCTTTGTGGTCATGGAACGCACGCCATGCTGCCCCAGCAGTTGGATTAGATGAGTTGAACGTCCATTTGTAAACGTTCATTTGGGAGTCCTTGGCCAAAATCACAGTAGAGTCCTCCTCGAGCCACGATGGAAGCCGCTGAAAGCAAAACGGATCCCCACCTAAGCATGTTCCGAAGGGGTGTTCAAGTACATCCTTTGCCAGCTGTGATTCGCAATAGGACCCTTCAACGCCGGCATTCCACCACCAGAAGGCCCTCCACCTGCCACCATAACCATGCAAGTCTGGCTGTCGAGCGCGATAATACAGCGTCAGTCCAGTTGTTGGAACGGGGCCGTGACATCCACTGTCATAAAGAGCATCAACTCCAAAGACATTTGATTTACTATGACTAGTAGAATGGCCAGCATTGCACATTCCGTGACCAAGACTGAGTGAGGACAAACAGTCACAGTTGTCATCATCAAGAAGAAGAGATTTAACGCCATTCTGCTCACGGTACATAAAAGAGTCTTGAGGGCGTGAAGGTGCATTTCCTTTTAGCGCAACTGGATTCCAAGGACTCGAATTAAGGACAGCTTTGTGTGCAGTCTCTTGGTGATCATGGAATGCAAGCCAAGCTGCATGTGAGACTGAGTTCTTGGGATCGAAGGACCATTTGTAAACTGTCCCCAAAGAGTCAATGGCCAGAACGTCTGTATCATTTTCCTTTAGCCATCTGGGGAGACGCTGAAAGCAATAGGTATCAAACTCTTTGCAAGAGCCGTATGAGTCTCTAAGGATATCGGTAACTTGCGCAGGCCAATAGGTATCCTTCTCGTACCACCAGAAAGCTTTCCAACCTCCGCCAAAATCTTCGAGAGTCAGCTTCTTGGCGGTTCGAAAAAAACAGAGTAAGGCCGTAAGCTGGTGAAGGCCCCCGGCAACCTGGATCGTACAATTTATCGACACCCGATACATTAACTTTGCTGTACTGGGTTTGGTGACCAGCAAGGCACATTCCATGACCCATACTCAGAGTAGATAGGCAGTCACAGTTGTCGTCGTCCAGAAGAAGTGACTTCACGCCATTCTGATCTCGGTACATGAAAGAGTCTTGCGTTGCTTTGGGTTTGTTTCCTTCCAATCTTACAGGGTCCCAGGCTTGATTGTTTTTAATCGTACCACTTGCTGTTTCTTGATGGTCATGAAATGCTTGCCATGCAGCGTGTGCTGTTGGGTTCTTTGCATCAAACTTCCATTGGTACACAGTTCCTTCGGAGTCAATTGCAAGGATTTCTGTTGAATCTTCCTCGGCCCAGGAGGGAAGCCTTTGGAAACAATACATATCCCGTGGTTTGCACGTTCCATATACGTTTTTCAGAACATCAGTGACACCTGCAGGCCAACTCTTCCGTGCAGTCCACCACCAAAAACGATGCCAAGTCGAGGTGTTGAGAGCTGATGCAAATGCAACAGCAAACACAACTGCGTGGATGAAAGACAGAACAACGGCTCCTGAAGGGAAGGCATATCATGGCAATTAGAAACTTTTCAGTGGAAATCGAAATTCTGTTTTCTGCTTTCAGGTTTGCCCAAACGACGTCCCTTGTATTCAGGAGAGGTTATACTTGAACGTTTTGTTATCGTAGGAAACGTTGATGGGACAATACTGATTGTTCCGTTTTTGAGCCTCTTTTCAATTTGTTAACTTATAGCGATTAAACAATTGCCTTCACAGCTGCCTCCTCTACAGGCTTTTCCAAGGCCATGCGGAGAGCACAATGAAGTGAATGCGAGGTGTTGAGTACGAGCGCGGAGCACCTTTTCTCCCCTTTCCGTCTAACCATTGTCCCCCGCTCTCCACTTAAACAAGGGCGGGCGGCTGAGAAGGAGGCAGCCTACAAAATTCGTCTTACGGACGAGCATTGAATTTAGAGAGCTATTGTAGCTGTGAAAAACGGGTAATCCAACTTTCGGTAGTGTTAACCTTCGTGTATCAATTTCCTTTCCCGTATAGTTCGGTTCTCTATTCAGTAAGTCATAATAATTCCTTATCTTTTCTCATAGCAAGGGTATAACGCGATCAGTTGACAATCTTGTTAAGGGAAATGCTCTTATTAAATTTCCGCGTCACTTCTTCTTGCATTTCTTCCATTGTTTTTAGCTGAATTTACTGATTAAATCCGTTTCTTAAAAGGTTCTACGTGCGCAAACAAACCCCATTAATATCTAGCAAGCTGCAAATTCATATACCCCACAAAAGTCACTCTCGGCGACATCGTAGGCTATAGAAAACTTACTAACCTACACCCCAAGACAGTCACACGAAATACTTGTTGCTATACCGTTTGTTACCCTCATGAACAGCGCGAGACTAGTGACGCTTTCTGGGCATCTTTTTGTAATTTTTTAAATTTCAATAAGCAATGCGGATAATGTACTTTAAATAAGTGGAATTAAAAAAGACAGCCGAATCCAGCGTTTTAAAAGCCAAGCTAAAAAATGAAAACCTGACAAGTGGAAAAAAATTTTATCATAAACCACTTTTTCGTCTTCCACCACTGTAGCTCCACTTAAAGAAAACTAAATTTCGAACGGAGAAAAATGAGGTGAATTAATAAGATCTCGGTCATTCATTTTCTGTCGCGAATTCCCCATTCGTAATGCTTTTCCTTTTACTTTTTGCATACTTTCTCCACTAGCTGGTCGCCTGAACCTGCAGTCCGCAGAAAATAAAAATACTCACCCCCCATCCTTAGTCGAATAGCTGTTCCCAGTCAATAAGTACCTCTGAGTCCAGTGAAACAAGGCTATACTGAATCACTAATTGCTCTTGTTGTTGAAATTTTCCAAGTACGTGCCTATGATTGTCGGGCGCCGTCTTTAAATCATGAATAAGCAGATTTTCCTTGATCGGAATGCAAAGCTAGACAAATTAATGTCACGTTCTCTATCCAAGTTTTTTTTTTTGAATCTTAACATGTTTAGAAAGGCCAAACACAATTATATAGATTTAAAAAGATACAACTCCCTCCACCTGTATTTGATAAGTCCAAAGCTTCCCACAATATATTGGACAACTGATCACCTTAAAAGAGAATTAAGTGGAAATTGACTGGAAGGACAACCAGGTATATCATAAGATTAGAGGATAATGCCGTTTGTTTCGTATCATTTGTGGTCAAACGCAATTTGCCCTTCCGGTTTTTTCTGTGGACTTTGGCTGTCAGCGCGTTTAAGCTCATTTGACTTTCACCACTATAATCATCTCAATCCTTCAAATTACTTGTAAACAAGCGTAAAATTTTTGAGGTAATCAGTTGACTGGTAAATGAGCACCGCTAGCAACGACTCTGAATATCTTTTCGAAAAAATGTCAATTCTCAAATTATTCTCAAAGATATGGAGAAAAAAGTCATATAGGCGTAAAAATATGCATGAATGCTCCCCACGTCCCTCCCCACCCTTGCAAGGTTTTTTTTGGCTTAGTCAACTTTGCCTCCTGAAAAGGACAGGCTGTGAATGGTCAAAACAATTTCTCTTTTACAAATTCTCGCCTTAGTTGACATAAGCATATATTGAACTGTTTTCGTTCTTAGGTTTTGTTAGCTCAGCTGATTTGTCCGTATGGAATTTCCTCCCTAATTTTCCCACACGCTTACCAAATGACAGCTTCTTGTTAGGGTAGATCGAGACTTCTGTATTCCTGCTCAACTCAGGAGCAAGGCATAAAATTTGTGTGATGCGAAAAATTAAAGAGAACCACTCAGTCGGTTCATGATCATATAAACATTTTCCTGTCCTTTCCCTTTCCCCTTGCTATTCCGAGCTACCGGAACCTTAGCACTGAGAAAGCACAGTTTATAAATACTCTACGCGTTTTCAGTTCTTGCAAACTGTCTCAACTTGTCTTGTTGCAAGAGGACGTTACCAAGGTCTACTACATACCTTGGCTACCTACCTTGTCTACTTACCTACCTACCTACCTACTTACCTACCTACCTACCTACCTACCTACCTACCTACCTACCTACCTACCTACCTACCTACCTGCCTGCCTGCCTACCTGCCTACCTACCTACCTACCTACCTACCTACCTACCTACCTACCTACCTACCTACCTACCTACCTACCTACTTACCTACCTACCTACCTACCTACCTACCTACCTACCTACCTGCCTGCCTGCCTACCTACCTACCTACCTACCTGCCTACCTACCTACCTACCTACCTACTTACCTACCTACCTACCTACTTACCTACCTACCTACCTACCTACTTACCTACCTACCTGCCTACCATGCTTAAATTAAACCCACCTTCAAGAAAAAGTGATGTGAAGTCATGTTCTCTTTGTATTCGCACGGGTTGATGTATTTATCTGAAGTCAACAATTCACACCAAAATTTTCCATCGGCTCCTTTGGAGGCGGCCAGGTTCAGAGACAAACATAAAGGATTGCTGAGACATTCAAGGGCGCAGTCAAAGGGGTCGTACACTGTAAACATTCCAATTCCAGAGACGTTTAAAAAGTGGTACTCTTCTTTTACAAAAAGATCTGCAGGTAATATAAGAACTAGCATATTTTCAAAACCCTTCAAGACTGAATCTCCGAGGGGGCACCCAAGGAAAGTATAAAAAGAGGGGTGCAGCCGAGGCTTTCAAACCCGGACCCTGTTTTAACCCTGTAAGTCCCAACATCCACATACAAATTCTCCAAACTGATCTTCATACATTTCCTTGAAGAATTAGTCGAGAGAATTTGGTAAAAGATCAAATATTTTTCTCTTTGTTAATTCTCATAGACTTTGCTCATGATAGGCTATGGATATCGTTAGGAGAAAATTGATTTTGAGCACTATTGGGACTTAAAGAGTTAAGGTTTTTCGATACAGTTTTTCAGAGGCCATAGCGATATTTTGCAATCGCCTTTAAAGTGGCTTTTTCCTTGTCCGATCGCTATAAAATTTTCGCCAGTAACTGGCTATGGATTGAAATTTGTATAGTTTTAAGTAAAATCGATATTACTATGTCAACAATAAACAAAACACTTTGAAACTGATAAAAGCCGAATTTTGTGTGATGTAGACCAGCTACTAAAAATTCAAAACTAGGAACTTAAAGTTTGGTGTTTAGCAAACAATCTCCGTAAGAAGTAAAAAATTCTGTATGTTTGAATTCGACTATAAAACAAAAATATATTTCAAACCGTAAATTTTCAATAGCCGTGATAGATTATTTAATAAAAGCGTTATAAATGACTCAAATTATTCTTAAGTAGCGCCAGAATGCTGCTTAATAGCATATTTTGATGCAAGGAAATTTTGGTGCATTTCCGTTCTTGCGATCTTGAAAACTAACCCGTTTATTCACCACCTGTCTAAGTGCGACTTCATTTAAAATTTGGACTTTTAGCGCTTTTTTGTATATCTCCGAAACGACTAATAATGCCTATAATAAGGTCTGAAACTTTCATTGAGATTGATTCATTGCAACATTTTAAAATTTCAAGACAAACCTATCCTACGAACCTGTCGAAAATCTGCGTTTCGTCATTCACTGTTTTGACGTTATACAAATTTTTTCAAAATAATGCGCATCATTATATGGCTGAGTCTGTTTTCGCCATGCGATTGGTCAATTTGCGGTCCGTAACTTGCTCTACGGACGAAAATTTTTAAAGAAAATGCTCATTTCGGAGCCCTAAATCTCTTTTTCTCGGAAAAAAGGTTTAAATAAAGTTATAAGACGCCTGTTGGATGTTTACTTTGGCCTTCTACATTTTAAACTGTGTTTATTTGTGAACGAAGGCGATGAAGAAACTAACTCGAAAACTTTTCGAAAAGGATTCTAGTCAGTGTTTGAAAATTTTATCGTAGTACACACTAAGAAGACGAAAATCGACTGGCAGAGATTCCAAATGTTTTGCCTGATCTCAGGTTAGCCTAAGAGAAAATGAGTAATTCCTTCGACAAATATGATAACAAACATACCTGCACCCGATCATCTTGACAAGCTTCTTTGCCATTTACAGTGTTTTTTCAAAGACCAACGAAAGAAAGATAGAAGCGTGTTCGAGCCAGACACAATAGGGCCATTTATACGAGCTGTTCTCGTCTTAGATAAGACATGCTCGTATAAATGGTACAATTCGCGTCTTATTTAAGACTTATGTAAGACGCGTCTTATTTTTCCTCGTATAAATTAGCCTGAATTTCATCCGATTACTTCGAGTCGTTATTACTCCCTCAGTAACGACGTTGTTGAGAGGAGAAAACGACTCGAAGCAATCGGATGAATTTCAGGCTACGTATAAATGGCCCTGTTGTCCAGTTTTCAAAAGTCTCCAGCGTCACATTAACGAGTGAATTCTTACAGTGCTCTTAGTTTTGACCGAATAAACTTTAAAATATGTCTGTAAACCCTGAGGACTGGGATGTTGACTTTGCTTTTCCTAACCTGTAGCTTTTTTTTAATGAGAACGAAGCTGATGTAGAAACTGAATCGTAACCTTACTGTACCGAGGGAGAGAATTCTAGTCAGTATTTGAAAATTTTAACGCAGATCACAATTGAAGACGAGAATGAACTGGCAGAAAGAAAGGTTTTCCCAAAAACAATTAACGAGCGAATCCTTCGACAATGACAACAAACTTACCTTGAAAAGCTTCTTTGCCTTTTGCATTGTCTTTTTTTTACAAGGACAAACGGAGGAAGGATGGAAAAGACTTCTAGACAGACACAGTTTTCAAAACCCATACCCTGTCCAGCGGCACAAATATACCCGTTTTGGCCAAGTATCCACGAGTTTTCCCGTTTTTCTTGTAAATTTTCGATAATTATTAAAACATTGTCTGCAACGATTTTGCTTGTCAATATTCAGTCCTCATTAGCTGCTCCTAAATTTCAAAGAATCGGAACTAAGATCTCTAAGATTTCTTAGTATGAATTTGACAAAAAGAAATTTGTTTGCCGCTCGCAGGCTCTTCGCTTCTAGGATTTCCACGACAAAAACTTGAAGTCTTCCTTCTTTCGAGAAACGACCACGGTACAACCCCGTGAGCAAACTCTGGCCTTTTTCAACTTTTGCTGAACTTCAATGTTCTCGAGTTGGTCCTCATCATCGTGCCTTTTCTGTGGTTTCTGAGTTTCTTTTTTCACTGATTTTTTTTTCTGAACATGGCTTAGAGCTAAGAATTGGGTAACATTTACGAGCAAAATTGTTCACCTAAAAGCAGAATAAACTAACCTTGGGCGTAGGCTCCTGCAGCTAGCCCTGCAGATAACACGGAGAAAAGGAACCAGCAACTGAATGAAGCTGGAAACATTTTACTGCTCACAAAAATGGACTTCAGGATACTTTGTTCGATAAAGCATGCGACAGCTGTACTTAAATAGCCACCCGTTCTGAGGATCGGTCAATATTTCTTATCAATTAGATTCTTAATGTCGAATATAGCTAATGGCAGCTCAATAAACATCATTTTCTGGAAAAAAAAAACATCATTGATGAGCCATGGTGTGTTTAACTAATCCATTAAACCATTTGTGCGTATCCAAGACACGTGGACGTCAGTACGGACTAAATGAAGTATATTTACACATCATCTATAGTAACCAGGGGGGTAACACATCAGCCAGAGTGACAACTGATACCTCAGGAACCCTACACCTGCCCGGGGAAGACGGTACGCTAGGAGGAAATTTTTTGAATGGTTCGTTCGAGTGAAAGAAATTAGAGTATGATTACCAAGGTTCTGAAGTTCATTCAATCGTAAATAGAGTTAAATAATTAATTTACACCTAATTAAAGCTTCGCATGTTGGTTTTAGGTATCGCGTTTCTGAAATATCCTGAAGACGTTATGCCAAAACTATCCATTAGCAAAACGAAATTACAGATTTCAGTGCTCAGCATGAGTGACTGTAGATTCAACGGCCGCTCAAACAAGAGAACATCACCAAGTGTAACGCACTCACTGGCAATTTCACTGTATCCTTGTAAAAAAAATGTTGCAGCAAAAAGTAATTCTCCATCCTAATGGTGGCTGCTACCAATACGCTTTGAGACAAGATCATTTCATGGCGTTTTCCACTTGGTAATGTTTCTTGCATCTTGTGTCGGAAAATTGTCAGGAAAAGTTGCAAAAATCATTGGATAGAGTAACGGGACCAATAGTCTAACTAATTAATGTATTTAATAATGTTGTGTTTTACGTCACCTTTCCTTTTCATACTTTGAGACAAATTGCAGCTGAGATTGCTCAAACAAGGAGCTTTCGTAATTAATCACCAATTCTTAACGTATTTAACTCTATCGAAACAACAACGAAGTTGGACCAAACCAAAGAAATTAAAACCGTTATGTGGGAGGAAAGGAGCACCTGTCCGTTTCTTGAAAAGACAATAAAAACATACATTCAGGTACTGGAACACACACTAGTCAAACCCGTTAAATAAGCTTTTGAGGACCTTCAGATATGAATACGGCTACGTAATATACAGGCCAGTTACACGGACATGTTGGCTATACGGTTTGCAGAGGTGTCATAAATCGAGTAAACGGAATTAAGCTCAAATTCCTAATATTTTGACATTATAAGGGTACTATGTCACCATCTCTTTTTTAATACACTGAACGAAATTTTTGGGTCTATGTTTTTGGGGGTACATCCTCTCTTAATGCATCGGTATGAAATTAATTCAATTTACAGTGGCAGATCCAGACCGTCAGATAAGGGGGTGGTGGTGGGGGGAGGGGGGTCATTCAGACCCTGAGATAAGGGGGAGGGGGCGGTCTCCAAAAAAATTTTTTTTGGCCCTTCGGGCCTTAGTTTGGTCTAAAAATAAGGTGGGGCCCTCCCCTTGATCTGCCACTGCCTGCTCCTTGTTGGGTGACCCTGAGTTGCAACCCAGAAAAGCTCATTCCTTCCTATTGCGCACCATCACGAGGTATTGGCCTATAAAATAGAAAAAAATGTGTGTTGAAAAACTTGTGTACTCATCTTCGAAGATGTAGTCCAATATAAAGGTCCCCGTTGTCTAAGACACACAAAAGAAAACTAGAACTTGTTTTTAACCTTGCAGTCTAGCCCAATGAAAAGGTGTCTAATATCGCGGGAGCTGCACTGCCAGGGTGATATGACTGTGCACTTGCTTGAGGTACTGGCCATGCTTTGGGTTGGTGTATGTGTGCCTCTTGCTTTAAGTTTGTCTTACTGATAATAACAAATTTGTTGAACATTCAGGAAAGAAATTTAGAGAAGATTTACTTTATGAGGGATTCAAAATCATGATAATACATGCATCTAATACATCTCTTGAAGTATAAAACCATTTTAGAACCAGTCAGTGTCTACAACACCAACAACACTCGTTGTATTAATCCATTTCTTAGTTAAAAGTGTCACATGGAACTGGCAGCTCTATCCATGAATTTTGCTAGTTTGACATCCTTGCTCGACAGCCCCCCACAGTCATGGGTGGAGAGGGTCACTTGAACCCTGCTATACACGTTAAACCACTCTGGGTGATGATCCATCTTCTCCGACATGAGAGCCACACGGCTCATGAAACCAAATGCCTGGTTGAAATTCTTGAACTTAAACTCCTTGTAAATGGCATCACGACCTTCGACATCAGTCCACCCTGAGGACTTGAGAGGCTGAAGCTCTGTTTCCCTTTCTTCATCAGTAAATTTGGCAACCTTAGATGAAGCCTGTAAAATTTTTACTTCAAATTAAAGAGTTGTAAATGTCTGCACATACCTCCTTGTCAAGATCAAAATTCAAAAGGACAACTTATCTGAAGTGAGGTTAGTGAGGAGGAACCTAGCCTGCACATCTGGCTCGATTGAGAACACTCACTCACAGGAACTTTTTTATGCTCAAGCCCCAAAACATGCCTGAGAGCCTTTAAGTATGCCGATTGCTTAGACATACAAAGATTGTGCATGAAATGTAATAATAATAATAATAATACTTAAATTATGCTCTCACCTTGAGGGGCTTATGGTTGCAATAGGCAACTGGCAACAATAGTTTAATAAGCATTTCTCAAGATTTTTACTGATTTAGTTGGGAGGTGCCCTGCATGGGACTCCAAGTCCCATTTGCACCTTACCTTTTGGTCTTTTTATTTCATTACTGTAACTATTTATTTAGAGAGACTCAGACCCAGGGGGCAGGCTACTTTAGGACTTTTTGGGTGCTGCTGGGACCATGGCACCCTTAGCCTATACCAGAGCTAGTTCAAGTAAATTTTGCTACCATATACTAGACTAAACTCCCCAAACCCCCCCCCCCCCCCTCCCTATCCTAGAATAGCTCTTTTCCAGAAACAACTGAGGTCACTAGCACAGTCCAGCCAAAACAAGACTGATGTGATTTTTTTATATTCTTGAGTGGCAATTCCCGGTTTCCCTAGTCATTAGACTAAAATCTTCAACCAATTGATCAGTTAACATGGAAAATGATACCCTCTTCTAGATACCCTCTCCTACTGGTAGGAGGCAAATCAGTTGGCTATTTTACAAGCATGGCCAAGGATTTGAACTTGGGATTACAAAGAACAAATCCAGCTGGTGGTCACGGTAGGACTTGAACTCAGGGCCTCTGAATCACAAGTCCAGTGCCCCTAACCACTTGACCACGCCGCCTCCTACGATGGGTTAGTGTGTATTAAATCACACCAAAATACCTTTGTAGCTTGTATACCTTGTTGTCTTACTTTAGAGAAGAAATGGCAGTTTTTGGTCTTTCTTAGGGTCCTCGGAGCAGAAAGCCAATATTTTTACCTGTACAGGTATTGTTTTGGGTTGGAAAAACAACACCATGATCATTCTGTGTTGGAAATAAAATGCGGTCTACTTTTGGGTAAAAAAACCCAGCCCATGAGATTGGTCTCTATTACCTGGGAGTTCCCTCCCCAATGACTAGCGTTTGCTTCCCAATACAGTTTATGTGATGTTCTCAAAGGAATTTCCCTTTGTCTTTTCAAAAACTATGCATTCATATGCACATGACTGACACAAAGTTTGAGAGAAACAGCTATCTTTCTAAGCCGGAAATTAGATTAGATAATAAGCTTTCTAGAGTAATGTCACATGACCTGTATTCAGTAGAATATAAAAATAAAAGTACAGCACATACTGTAAAATTCCAAAAATAAGCCCCTTCAAATATAATCCCCCCAAACCGGTTACGCCAAAAACCCTCTGTTAAATCGCCCCTCCAAATATAAGCCCCCAGGGGGCTTGTTCTTGGAAAATTGCCCACAAATACAAAGTAAAACAAAGCAAAAACGGTAAATTTACTTCCAGCTATAAGGCTAGCCCAATCGATTTTGAAACACAAATTTCCCTCCGCAGATAAGCCCCTCCAAAGATAAGCCCCTCCGAATATAAGCCCCTCAAAAAGAGTCTTTGACAAATATAAGCCCCGGGGCTTATTTTCGGAATTTTACGGTAATCTAAATGGGCTATTGCATTCACCCCTAATAAGCCCCGTCCAAAACTATGGTACCCTTGATGAGCCAACTATTCAAACATTTACTTTCCAAAATTTGTGAACCCTTTACATGAGAAACAAAAAGTAAACTCAGCTGGAAGGGTGACCCGCCCATAATCAGCGACAAAATTGTTGAGACATTATTCTCAAATAGGATAACTCCAGAGAACAAAAGAATCCACACCCCTCCCCTGTCCCCTCCATTCAAAGTTGGGGTGTTTGTTGTTTTCTATGGGTAGCTGATACAGCATCACAACATTGCATGGAGGGATGGGGGGTGGAAAAGCTTTATTTTCCCCATTTGAAGTCAGTAAAACATCAGAAAGCCCCTTTTGGGCAAAGTGTCTGAACTAATTTTGTCACTGATTGTCGCCACGTCACCCCTTCCTCAGTATTAGGGTCACCCTCCTACCCAGGCCAACTTTTCTACAGATGAACACTTTGACTCGGGTAACTTGTTAAAGGTGACAAACAATCAGAGCATGCACGAGCACTGTTAACTGGGGCAAAGGGGTCTCCTTTTTTCTTATATAAACACTCCCTAATTAGTTGACTTGGCTGGGAGGGTGACCATCTTTCCCAGGACAACTTTTCTTCCTGAAAACGAGGCCTAAGGCTTCCATAAATTTTGAGTGTACCCCAGAAGATTTTCTTGAAAAGTTACTTTTTGCTCTAAAATTTGCATCAATTCTTTATTATTTTATCCCTGAAGATTTCCAAACAAATTTTTAACCCTAGAGAATTCCATTTACACTACCCCTAAAAATTTCTTAAACTCTTATTACTTCCATTGCTCCTCAACCCGGGGGGTGCGAAAACTTAACGCAATAGACCAATAACGAGTTAGGAGTATTTCCTCTGATTTATTATGACCGTAATGGCAAGAATGCTGGAGTTTATTCAAAATAAAAAAAGACGACTAAGTGTATCACCAAATTATGATACTTCATATAGATTATTTCACTCACCATGACTGGAAACGTTCTAAAAAGCCTCAAACAGTTTACACGTGAAGAAAACTGCTGCAACAACTTGTTCATGTCACGTCACACGATCTCCACGAGCCGTCGTCCGTAATAGAGGACTGGCACTAGGGTTCTTTTCACCGCTGGACGGTACAATAACTGTATGGGCTCATAAAACATGGCGGATGGAAGTTCGAAGGAACGGAAGAGTGATGATGAATTAGATTCCTTATTAGACAGTAAGTTCCTTGCCTTCATTCATGTTGCTGTCTCTAGATACAATCTATGCATTTAGGTGCTTTTATGATAGCAGCTTTGTGCTGTTTCGTGGCTGCTTCGCCTAGTTTATCAACACACTACCCTGAACAGTTGAAGTACTGGTCTATTGCCCAATCGATGATTGTTTATAGGCGACTTGTAGACCCTTTGAGAGACGAGTATATCAGTAAAAACCTAGTTTGAATAAAGGAAATAATCGTGCAGGATTAATTAACTGCCCAGTCGTGTTCATCTCAGGATTTCACCAAGGATAATTGTTATGAAGACTCACTGGGAAAAGGTTAACTTTCTCTTGAACTTGAGAACGGCATAAGGGCTATTACACATCGGGAAGTGGTTTTATTACATGTAGACAACTGAAGTTGGAAGGCATTAATTTACAGAAAAGAAAAGCAAGCAGCCAGATAAACACCACTAATTTTACATTTAAGGTTATTATTTTTGTCATGAAAGGCACATTTTAGGTTTAAGTGGAGTGTCATGTTATGTTACCCTGGGCCGAGTTGCTCGAAGGCCGATTAGCGCTTAACCTGGGGTTAAATTTAACCTGGGTTTCCTTTTCTTGTGTTCAAAAGTGTTTTCTGGGATAATTCTGATAATTCCTTTTTTGAGCTTCCAATCATCAACTTGCAGACAAAAAGAATTCAGACTGAAATGCTTTTTAAGCTTTCAAATCTGAATTCAAATCTCGCACTAACCCTGGGTTATCTTAACCCAGCTTTGAACAACCCGGCCCTGGGTGCCAGAGGTTTTCTTTCTGTTGTTTGCAGTGCAAATTGAACGGCAAAAGGGGGATCACGATCCCGGTTTCTCTGCTCAATTTTCGCTGCAAACAACAGGAAAAAAAACCTCTGGCACCCAGGGTAATGTGATGTTTTCTGTAAATGACATTTACAAATGTATCCAGGTGCTCTTGAAGATTTTGACAAAAATATCCCATCAACCACAAGACAGTCAGGAAGTGTTTGCCAAAATGAGGTTCAACCAGCTGCATGTAGTTCTACAGAAAAAGCAGAATGCAACGGTGAAGAAAGAAGTGGCGGCACAGCAGGAAAGGATTCTTCTCCATCACAGGGGGATTCTAATGCTCAAATGGAAGCCCATTTTGCTAAAGCAGCAGAAGACCTTGAAAATGCTGTGAAGACAATGCTAGGAAATGAGCCTGAGTTATTAGCTCAGCTGGGTCAGTTTGCTCAAGCAACGACTCAAGCTGATCATGGTATGTTTTGGTACAATTTTTCGTCCAGTACCATTAACTATCACTTATAAGCCCCCCTTGTTATAGGCCCGCAAAAAAGTTCCTTCTAGCTTGTATTGAGATCCGGGGGCGTACTTTAGAACTTTTTGGGTGGGGATGTGCTGCTGGGACCCTGGAACCCTTAGCCTATGCCAGAGCTAGTTCAAGTGAATTTTGCTACCCTATACTAGACTAAATTCCCCTAATCTCCCCCTGTCCTAGAGTAGCTGTTTTCCAGAAATAACTGAGGTCACTAGCACAGTCCAGCCAAAACAAAACCGATTTGATTTTTTTTATATTCTTGAGTGGCAATTCCCAGTTTCCCAAGTCTAGACTAAAATCTTCAGCCAATTGATCAGTTTAAAATGGAAAATGATACCCTCTTCTAGACCCAAACTCTCTGATTTGCCCTTTCCCAGAGTAAACTGCTTGAAAACCATACCCATCACAGCGGCACATACCTATATAGCCCATATATGGCAGTACCCCCCCCTCCCCCCAGTATTGAAATGATTATTTGATTTATTTCAACATTTTGAAGCTTAACCCTTTAAGCCCCAGTATCCACATACAAATTCTCCAGACTGATCTCTATACATTTCTTTTAAGAATAGTTGTGAGAATTATTTTGCTTTAAGATCAAAGCATTCTCCCTTTGGTAATCAATTTAGCAATTCTCATAACCTTTATTTTGATGATCTGCTGATGTTGTTAGGAGAAAATAATTGATGTTGGTCACTCTTGGGACCTGAAGGGTTGACTAATAACCAGTAAATGCAAAATGTATTTTGATCAGCATGGTATTCCTTTATGCATCTCATCAGTACACCCTCAGATTCGTTTTTCCTTGATTACATGTACAGTAGTTTTTATGAACAAGGCAAAAATTCCTTTTAATCTAGAGCATGGTGTTGGCACTTAGTAGGTAAAAGGGAGTTGTGCGCCACCCAGAATCAGATTTTTATTTGTGTCCTTGTATCACAGGGATTTTGCATTCAAAAATAATGATACCACCCTCATTCTTCACTCCAGAAAATGTCTCTTATATGGTGACTTTTATTGAATCTCCTGGAAGATGTGCCAAAAAATTATTTATTTTTTATTAATTAATTGTTTCAGTTTTTGTGAAGCTTATTTAGACACAGGGACAGTAATCCACAAATGAGTCTTGTATTCACTCAAAAAATACAGTTAGGTGCTTGATATAAATGTGTGTGATTTCCCTGCCATGCGCTGTATCATCATTAATTTTCTGACCCCCCTGTGTGTGAAAGCCCTGGTTCTTGTGTCCATTGTGCTGGGGTCCTGTATTATGGTAGTTTTTAGCTTGCGTTAAGGCCGATACACACAAGGGATTTTGCTCCCGGAGCATGCTCCAGGGGCACGCTCCGGGAGCAAATTTCCTCCGTGTGTACCAATGATTTCATGGGTACACATCATCCTCGGGAGCAGAATTTCCACTCCGCAAAATGCTCCACACTATTTAACTGGTTAAATATTTGGGAGCAAGCTCCCGCGGCAAATTAAGCAAACTTCAAAACGCTCCCTCATGTGTACTGACACATGCAAAATGAGCCTGGAGCATGCTCCGGGAGCAAAAACCCTAGTATGTGCGGCCTTTAAGCCATTAAATGTAGGAAAAAATAATAATAATATGTTTTTCCCTCTTAGATAACCCTTCATCTATGGCTGACCTTGAAGCAAATTTGACAAGAACCATGAATAATTTGGCTCAAAATGCTAAAGAACTGGAGGTATATGACATATTGCTAAATTGATCTAAACTGATCCATAATAAGTGGGTCCAGTTGTATCTCAGTAGAGTTAAACCTTTTAATTTTTAACTACATGATTTGCAAACACACCCAATGTCCTCATGTGTTTCTCCTGGTAAATTGCAATGGACACAGATGCTTTGGAGGCTACTGATACATGTACGTGAAAGGGTCTGAAAGTTTTCACCCTGAAATCATTGGACATGTCATTTTTTGCACACAATTTGCAAGATCAATACTGTTGCAAATTTTAAGAGTCTAGTATCTATGGTTGGTGTAATCTCAAAAAAAAGTCTCAATTGCCTGTAAGGGGCAAAAGGGGTTGCGTGTACATGAGGCCCAGAAATTTATCCATACCCCTCATGGAAGGGATTTGTTTTATGACCCCCCACCCTTCAAGGGCACCCAACGTCAATTTTTGGAAAATATCTGTTCGGAAGACGATTTGAGATCTAGAATTTTCTGAACATTTGTTGTAAAATTTCTTGCTTGCCTGCCTCTCCTAGGATTTTTTAACAACTAAAAAATTTTATAATTGCCCATTTTTAACAGATTTCACTCTAAAAAGGTCAGGAGCCTTTTTTCTGGCTGAAATTTTCGAAAAGGTAAGTTTTGATCCCTATAATTTTTGGATCAATAGACTTTCAGCTAGGAAATCCGAACAGATGAAAAATTTTTAGGGGATAAAAATTCATATATGCCTATATCTACCATTTAAATACTAAAATACGTTTAACACTGCTATGTTTAAGTGGTTTGAACTATATTCTGCTTGGGTGCCCCTGACTCTTTTGTCCCCTGTTGAAATTCCATTTTAATTTCCTTAAATTTCAGAGTCTTTGAGACACAACCTTGAAATTTCTACAGGGTAGTTCCTTCTGCTGAGGGGTAGTATGGATATTCTCTGGAACTATGCATTGACTGAGAAGGCTACATTTAGCTTGAGGCAACACACTGTTTCCTTCAGTCAAGAGTGCTCATTGTCTAGCGTAGTCTTGAGGGTCTCTCTTCTTCCCAGACTCTGAAATGTGGTGACCTGAAATGCAGGAGCATAGCGTCCATATATGCACGCTTGCCCGTGTGTACTCTAAAAGCTGGAAAAGAAATATTTTGTATTTTTATTTATTTCCTGAAAGCATTTTTTTAATTAGATCGGGATGACTGATAAATTGTTGCATCGTAATTATTAGTGTCTTTGTGTTGGTCTGAAGGGTAGACGTCTTGCCCTTTGCTTGTACCAGTGTCACTGTTTAACCCCAGGGAGGGGGGCTCAGCATATGAAAGGGGTGGGGATGCTCGCCGTCTCGCTTAGGGGTGTAAATTTCGGATTTTGGTCTCACTTTGGGTGTTATGGGCAAAACGCCATAATATTTAGCCATGAAGGTCTCGTTTAGAGTTGCACTTGAAAAAATATAAAAATATTTATATTGTCTGTGTTTTAACATGGTCTCTTTTAGGGGTCCAACAAAGCTTGGCCACGTCCAGATCGGTCTGCTTCAGGGGTTTACTTCAAAATTTCCGACGAGCATCCCCACCCTTTTCATATGCAGAGTCCCCCCCCCCCCCGGTGTTTAACCCTTTTTCGTAAAATGCTCCACCTGACTGATAACACTAGAGATGAGTAAAATAAACAACCAACAACTACTGCATTTTCCTTCGTATTTATTTTCTGAAAATGTATTGCAGAATACGCAAGAAATATTTCTGAGACTCTAAATTTAAAAATTTTCTGGGGGACCATGCCACCAGACCCCCTAGTTTGGAGAGTCTTCGGCCGGCGCTCTCAATTGTTTTCCCGTGCATACACCTTCAAATTCTCACGCTACAGCATGTATGTCCTTGCCATGATGAACCCAAATGTCTAAGTTATAAATGCAGCCTGTGAGATTTTGATGTTAAATTCTGTCCACTCAGGATTGCCCAACGGGACCATTCAACGAAGATTTCTTGAAGGCCATGATGGACATGAACCTTGACGGAGGTGGCAGTGAAGGAGAGCTGGATTTCCTTCCTTTAATGCAGGGCATGATGGAAAACCTCCTGTCCAAGGAAGTTCTTTATCCTGCTTTGAAAGACTTACAAGATAAGGTGAGGCAAGCAGTATTGTACAATTAGTGTGTTCTGGAGAGATTATGGCTCAAAACTGCACTAAGCTTTACTTGCTTTCAGATACCAAACATAACTTCTTGTCCTTTGACATGTACAGCACTGGAACAGGAACAGTTGTGGGGAGAACTCCAGGCAGAGGGTGGGACTATTCCTATAATGGCCTTTACGGGGAGGCCTTGCCCAAAAGGGGTACCTTTTTCAGGCTTCATGTATATGAAAGGGTAGGGATTTTACTTGTCGAAGTATATAAAAGGGTAGGGAAATCAGTCATTCCAGTCTGTAAAGAGAAAATGTGCTTGTTTTAAGACTTATTCACATTTTAACACAGTGCCTTTCACAGCAGTTTAAAGGGATGCAAAGTTCTCAACTAGGTGTGGGAAAAGGTCAGAGCCTCACCATAAAAAACTTCAAGGAGTAAACCCCCCCCCCCCCCTTCTCTTCTGAGGGATGTTGTGTGAGAGCACAGTGAATGGCTGCATAGGAGACTAACATGTTGGCAGTAACATGTTACCCTTTAAGTACCAATAGTGACCAACATCAATTTTCTCCTAACGAAATCCATACATTGTCAAGAGATTAGGTTATGAAAGGAAATTTATAGAGATTGGTCAGGAGAATTTGTATGTGGATACTGGGGCTTAAAGGGTAAACATGGACTAACATGTTTTAGTAAAATCCAACTAGTGGTCTATTATCATTGCTGCGGTCTGATTGGTTGTGCTACTACTAGGCTATATGTTATAGCCCATCAGTAGCCATAAGCACCGGCTTTTTGGTGGCAAAAAAGGATTAAAGACTAGCTTTAACTAGCTAAAGTTGCTTTGTCTCGATTTTTTTGACCAACTAGTTGGATGTTACTAAAACAGTGTTATTCCTCTCACCCTCGTGGCCTCTGAGTCAATAGCCCATTCGGCCTTCCGCCTCATGGACTCATAGCAATAATTGTTAACCCTTTAAGTTCCAATAGTGACCAACAGCAATTTTCTCCTAACGATATCCATACATTATCATGAAATAAGGTTATGAGTTATTAAATGATCACCTAAGAGAAAATACTTTGATCTTTTATCAAATTCTCTCAACTCATTCTTTAGGGAAATATATAGAGATCAGTTTGGAGAATTTGTATGTGGATATTGTGGATATTGGGAGGGGCTTAAAGGGTTAAATACAGTCAAACCCTGTAAATACAGACACTGAAGGGGTCATAGAAAGGTCCGTATTAATTAGGTGTCCGTTTTAACCGGGTCATGTTATTTTAAGTCAAAAATCACCTTTTTATATTAAAACAAAATACTAAAGAAATAAAAGAGGACATTAGCATCGTCAAATTAAACATCTCTAACCTTCACAAAGCCGCCATTCCGTGAACAAAATCCCTGGAAACACTAAAAGAAGTCGCTCGTTAACTAAAATCAATCAAGATTGTTCTCTGCTTAACTAGTTTGATGCCAAAATAACCGGAATTTGACATCTACAAATCATCCTATCTGGTGTACTGAAGCACTGGGAGCATTGACATGCTGTCAACTGCAGGGTTTTTTACCTTGAAAAAGGGAAGGTTTGTTAGAACACACAGTTGATAATAAAGTGTCTGCATTAGTGATGTTCACTTTCCATATGAATGTGTTCGTTGGGCAAGAAACAAGTGTCTGTTGTCCGCATTAACAGGTGTCCGTGTTAAGCAGGTTGAATTAAGAGGAAATGTATGGGCTTTCCCCAGGGACAAAGCAAATTGTCCATAATAACCAGGTGTCTGTATTAATCCTTTAAGTCCCAACAGTGACCCACATCAATTTTCTCCTAACAATATCTATATGTTGCCAAGAGGAATGGTTCTGAGAGTTAATAAAATGATACTAAAGAGAAAATGCTTTAATCTACTATCAAACTCTCTCAACTAATTTTTTAAAGAAATATATGAAGATCGGTATGGAGAATTTATATGTGGACATTGGGGCTTAAAGGGTAAAGTGGGTGTCCACAAAGGGTTCAACTGTTATTATAAAATTCTTGGCCAGACATGTATTTACACTGTACTGTCAAGGGAGACTCAATGTTACAGTAATTATGTCAAAACTGTGATAGAATATTTTTGTGCATAAATCTTCATCTTTTTTCTTACTTTCCTTTTTTATCGTCAGTACCCGACTTGGCTGGAAGAAAAAAGATCTTCCTTGGGTGCAGAAGAATTAGGCCGATATGAAAGACAACTTAGTTTGGTCTCAGAGGTTTGTTCAGAATATGAGGCTGAGAGGTCGAGTGACTCTGATGAGATCAAGAAAAAACGATTTGAAAAACTGTTGGGCCTTATGCAGAAGGTGAGTCACATACAGTTGAACCTCCATGTGTGACCACTTGTAGTAGGCGACCAGCTGCCATAAGTGAACAGTAATATTATACAACACACCAAATTTTCCCATTAAAATCCTTACAGATGGAACCTCTCTTGAACAAACTCATCCTGTTAGTGAACTCGTCCACGGTTTAATAATTTTCCATTGTTTTCAATCTCAACCACTCACGACCACTTGATGCATAGTTTGATCTACACGTTCATTTTATGTGCTATGCTTGTTAAGCCTTGTGCGAACGGATACAACATTGTTGGCCAACAACTCCCAGCATTGTTGGATATTCCATGTTGCGTCCGTTTGCCCACCTTGTTTGCGCAAAGTTTGAAACTGGTCAACCTTTTAGCCCCGTGCAAACGTATGCAACATTGTTGGGAGTTGTTGCGTCTGTTTGCTTTAGATGGCATAACTTTTAGTCACAACATGGAAGTACACATAATTATTGTGCCAACCTTGTCCCCAGGGTGCTTTTCCCTGGCTTTGGCCCACCTCCAAAGCCAGGGAAAAGCCCCCTGGGGACGAGGTTGATATCGTACCATACTGTAGATATCGTATGCATTACATTGTCTACCATAAAGATGATATGTCCTGATCTCTTCTCAGAAGAGATCCCCTGTGGTTCGATTCTTGTGAAAGACCATCTCTCTCAAGCAACCACTAAGTCTTCACATTTTGGGTGTTAGCTTGAGGAATGTTCGACCTATATAGCCAGCTATGCCTGTGGAGAGGGTGTTATTTTTCTCTAGTGAAAGTTAGAGGTCCTAAACTTCTTACATCTGATCAGATTCTCTAGCTGCTGCCTGATCAATTTTTGTTGAATACCTTTGTTAGTAATGAATATTCGATTGACCAAAAATAACATCCGTTCACCACCAGCTTTGCACTCACAGGTTAGTTGCACTAAGTCCTCCTTGGAGATTTTTCCTTGGAATCAGCCACACTCAGATTCTAAACAAGAAGTCTTGGAGACAAGTTGGCCTCTTTTACATCATGAGAGCCTACATAGCCGGCGCTTGGGAGTAATGGGCGCAAGAAAAAACGGGGCGCGCGAGGGGAGAGGGAGCTCCCTCGCCCTTTGCGTGTCTCTCTCGCGAGGGCCCCGTTCTTTCCTGCAGCCATTACTTCCAAGCAGCGCCGGCTACGCAGGCTAACATTATGAAAATTTGTAATTTTATCTGTTTTCAATGTTACATCATTTAGATGCAAGAATGCGGACAGCCGCCATCAGAACTTGTTGGAGAAATGGTAAGATTAAATTTTTTTTTTTGGCGGTTTTTTTTGGTTAGGGTTGATGTTTTCATTAGTAGCTGGTGGCAAAAATGGTAAACCCTTTTATGTGTCTTAAGGGATCGTTATACGTTTCTGCCTACTCCTCCCCTAAGCCAACATTTTGCCCTAAGTGAGAAGTAAGTGTTAATTTTGGCTTAGGGGAGGGGTAGGTTAATTGAAGACGTTGAACACAGCTTGCAAAAAGCATGTACAACAACATTTAAGTCACATTATTATCCGCCAAGCCATTTTGGACAGATGCGCTTTGGAGGCATGTGAGGCCATTTCAAAAGCCTATGTTTCCACCTGTCCACATCAAAAACGACGCGTTTTCAACGAACTCCACTTTTCAAACCGTTTTGAAAAGTTTTCGTTTTTATCAGTGTTTTCGGGCGTTTTAGTGTGGATGATAAACGAAAACGCATCAAACCTTTGCAGCTTCAACCGAAAACGCATTAGTGTGGATGGCGCCTCAGACAACGAGTTGTCCCTCATTTTCCTCAGCAATAGTAGAACGAGCGAATTACGCGTGCGCGTGTGAAAAACGCTTCCCGCGAGGAAAGGTGACACGCGCGCAGAGGGAAGGAGGAAGGCGGGTGATCTTAAATCCTTGGCCTTGTTTTCTCCATCCTTACTTATTAATTGGAAGAGAGGTAAATGAAACACTTTGCTCTTCAAAAAGAGGAGTAGACGTATACTCCAGTGGTGATGTCTATCTCTCATGGGGAGAGGGGAGTGTCACAGGCTTGATGCTGTTGCGCTGGCTGAAAGCTAAAAATTGCGAATGTGTTAAACAACAAAAGCAATTGTTGAACACACAGAAAACGCACCCAAAAGGAGGGTCTACTGGTAAACTATGTTGTGTTGTGTTCAAAAACTGACACAACATTTTTCGAGGTTGTACTGTGTGCACTATTGCACCCTGCTAGCTAGAGCCCATCTTTTGTCTTCTTCTTGAGGAGAAAATGAGACTCTGCGTAAGTTGCGTACGCGTCAAGCCTATGAAGTCATAGTCTTCTTCGCAGCCGTTATTAGGGGAAGATAAGGAGCGTTGCGTGACAACCCTAGAATAGCCTGCAAAGGAGACTATTGAAGTCAAAGCAGACCAAACCTCTGGACTGTGAACGTCCGTTAATTACTGACCCCGCTGTACCAAGGGCATGGCTTTTTTTAGGCCTGGGTTGGAAACTGTATCCTAGTAACATGCAACGCATGCGCCAAAGAAAGGCTTCGCTGGCTGGGAAACACTTTTGTTATTCTTTTCCTCTTTGAGTCTCAATGTTTTATTCACTCCTTCCCCAGCCCCCAGGTTTTCTTGGTCCTCTTCCTGAGATGCCGGAACCGCCAGAAATGTCAGATATACCTGATGAACTTAAAAATGAGTGCAAAGTGACATAGCATTGAGTGTCGTATTCTCAGAATGTGACACAAATTCGATACAACCCGCGAGGGTCAATAACTACTGCACGCAGTCTTGAGGCAATGCAATGTGGTGCAATTAAATGGTGGGTCGTCGCTCTAATAGGAAGATTTGACCGGTGCCACTGATGGATATGAACAATTATCAACTATGTATAATATACAAAAAAATGATAACTTTAAGGGATGTAGTGTATGAGCTACAATAATACCGTATTTATTCGATTAACCGCCCTGGGCGCGTATTAAATTTTTGGACCTTGAGAGTGGGCGCTTGTTCGAGGCTGGGCGCTCATTAAATTTTCACTACTTTCAGCAAGTGAAATGTGTTTATTTTGCGACAAAACAATAAATGCTAATAACAAAACGCGAAGAAGTAACAATGCAAGGTTTCTGTAAAATACTCTGAAGAAAACTCCGTCCTCAGGGAAGTTTCTTATTAGAATTTATTCACTCAAGTGGGTAGGGTGGGGGTAAGCGCTTATTTGAGTTTGATTGGGAGGAGGAGGGGGTGGGCGCCTATTAACTTTTTCTGCCTTTAGGATGGGCGCTTATTCGGGGTGGGCGCTTATTCGAATAAATACGGTATGCTCATTGAGCTCTGCAATAATAAGCAATTATTGGATGATGTTCTTGTGATATCCGGAATAATCAAGGTCGAGGTAAGAGTTATCAGCCGAGCTGAAGGCCGAGGCTGATAACACTTACCGAGACCTTGATTATTTAAGATACCACAAAAACCGAATCTAAAAATTGTTTTATTATAAATTGTTTTGAAAAAAATAAAACCAAACACACCGTTGCAAGGAACCTGAATTGATATTGTCATTGGGAATCATGCATTGCGCGTGCGACCTACAGATTAGTTAGTTATCTGCTAGCAGATAACTAACTAATCTGTAGGTTGCGCTGATTTCCGAAATTACCTGTAGGCTCTTAGCCAATGAGGAAACAGGTAATGAATACTATGTATAATAATATTTTTTGCTGGTGTTTTAGATGAGACGACTAAGACAGTAAATTTCCGCCCAGAAGCCCTGGGCTTATTCATCTTCGTAAGGGGTTTTAGAAGGGCTTATAAACGGAGCGATTTGTATCCTAGGGGGCTTATAACCGGGATGAAAGAAAGTGCTTTGAAAAAAGCTATAGCAGTACTGATTAAAATACGTTTTGCATTTACTGGTTTTTAAGTAATCCTTTAAACCCTAAGATGAACATTTGAATTCTCATTATTTGCCCCTATTCATTTCCCACAGAAGTAGTAGGGAGAAGTTGATTAACTATCAAGCAGATTCATCTTGTGTGATCATGTCCATAATTCTCATGACCAAATATTGATATCACACTCAGAAATTTGATGCTGATCACTCTTAAGGCTTCAAGGTTAAATAATAAATCGAATTCTTTGGCACTCGTTTTCAATACAAGCAAGAGGGGGGCTCATAATTGGGTGTGTGTACGGGAAGCGCATTAAAATTAATAGACTGAGAAAAAACCTCATGTAGTCTGTTCGCATGAAACTGTGGGAACCAAAACTCGTTTTTAGATTCCTCCCTGGAAACGAGGTTGGGAGAACAACAACCTCGTCCCTTAAAAATGGGAAAAGCGCTGGGGACGAGGTTGTTGTTTTCAAGACTGGATGCACGCCACTTGAGACCGCGGAGGAAACTGGGTCGAGATGACTTACGCAAAGACTTCTGGGATCGTTGCTGGCGACGCGCCGGTCAGCTAATAGGCTGATTTAGCAACAGAACGGGAACGTCAGTTGACTACGGCGCGCGCAAATCAAACGACTGGCTTGACCAATTGGCCATTTCGGAGTTGCGTGAGGAACTGGATCGAGTTTCAAATTTGAACTAATCGATAAACTGACACCACCATATAAAAGGTCACGTTAAGATTGGTTATTTGACCAAGTTTGGTGCTCTAAGGTTAAACAAGGATCAAGTTGTGACTCTTGAAACATAGTCAAAGATCCATACAAACGTCGGTAATTTTGTGACAGCGTCCCCCAAAACCATATGAACTCTTAATTTTAACCAAAAGGATCGCAGTCTCTGCGAACGAGATTCGAAGCAAAAGAAGACCTAGAAGGGTATACGTTCATAGGAATTGATTAAGAAGCAGGATATTGACTGATGAATGCCAGTACTACCAGTTTGACACTCGTGAATATTTTAGCAAGCAACAAGAAATCAATATTAGAAATCAATCTTACTTGTCTGGGGAAGACTTGAACATTTGTAACGAGGGCCGTCATTGGTGGTGTCACGAAACAGTCGTTAAAAAAAAAGAGCCAAGAATTGCCTCTTATCCCGATACCATTGGGAAGCGCAGGTTATAAGGCCTCTGCCTTCGCAGGCTGCGCGGGGCATGGACTTTAAAAGTGGGGTGCTGGTGAGAAGCGAGAAGTCGTAGTGAGAGTCTAGTGAGGCTACCTTCTCCACAGGCTTTCCCAAGACTAAGTGGGGATTGTGGAACTCGCCAGCACCTGAGACAAGCGAGAAGCGCGAGAGAGGGATGATGGGAACGAGCTTTGCCTCCGCTTTCCTTTCTAATTAACTCAAATGTCCCACAGTGATCGCGAGCGACTGGGTACAAGGCAGGTAGTGAGGGATTATGAGGACAAGCGCGATCAGAAATAGCCCCCGTTCGACATATTAAAATCCTAACATGACTCCGAGGAAACATGACTTCCTGGAAATTTACGTTAGTAGATAACTCTCAACTTGCACTATATCTTACGCATTCAAGACACAGTCCCTTTTGGAACTAGACTTTTATTTCTCAACACGAGTCTACTACTTCGTAGCCCTTAGAAGAAAGGGGAAAATGAATTAAACGGAACTTGGAAAAGGGCAAAGTGGAGAGAGCTTTTATTTCAACCTGAAAGTCGCCCCATCTTCTCTCCAGTCCTGAGCAAACCTGTGACTGTTTGGGAAACATTCCGTTTTTCAGTATGCAGAATCAAATAAACACTTGATTTTTGAGACCCACTAAGATCCTGGCAAAAAATATTCACAACTTTTCGTTGTTCCGATTGCATCGAGATACTTTGACCCACAGGCTACTATAAAACTTTTGAGGTGCAGATTACCAAGGGAGTTAAAAAGGGGAGTTGCTCATAAAAAGGTACTGAAGGGTTTCAACCAGAAAACAACACAGTGTTTCCATGAAATTGTCCTTTAATGTTCAACCTTTTACAAACAGAAAATGGGCAATATCTACAGTCAAAATCCGGTTTAAGTCATACTACTGGATAACAATTTTGTCTTGTCTGAAGACCAAACGAAAAAGAAAAATCACACTGAGTGAAAAAAAAAGAAAATTATCCTGAGTTGGTAAAAAAAAAGTCTAAGGCCCATCAGGTTGAAGAGGACATGCCACACAAGGACTCGATATCTCTCTAGGAGTCCTTCAGAGTCAGCTTGTCAAACTGGTATTCACCCAGTCCAGGACCAACACGCTTCAGGTTGGTGACATAATCAGAGAACTGTTTGATGGCCTCCACCTGCTCCTCAAGGAAGTTCCCTTCAATGAAGTCCATCATCTGCCCGAAAAATAAGAGAGAGGACCGTTGAAGACAGAAAGATAGAAGACAAATCTTATGTACGCTGTAGGACTCAAGCAAAGGGACCCTTATGGATGTACGAAGACATGTGGTATGTCACAGTGCCATTTTTTAGTCTGGGCATCACAACTTATATCACAGCAGGTACTTAGTCAGGGCTAGAAAAAAAAATCTTGAATTCCACCTTGTCCTTTAATCAAGCAGTCCTCACATTTTGTTTGACCAGGGCCACTTGACAAATATTAGCTAATGATTTTGTTAGAGGATGACTGGCCTAGACAATTTACCATTGTGCATGCAAGCTTAAAAGTAACTTGCCCAGCACAAAAATCTTCTTGTTACAGACTAACAGATGGGATTTTTTCGAGCCCTGTTGATAACATTTCAGGAGCATCAAAGACACAGCAAACATTACTAGGCACCAAAGGAAATCCATAGAAAGCAGCTACAATGACATTAGCATAATGCCTACATGACAAAACAACAACAAGGAGAATTACACATGCAGTATTCTTTGAAGATACATTGTCACCGCTTCTACATCTTTCAATACAAGCCTAATTTTTCAAGTCTGTCATTTGTAATCCATGTTTATCTCCTTCATCCTAATAGGCCATTGGCACTAAGAGGTCATGTGACATCGTTTATGAAAGTTGTATGATTTTGCCTTCAAAAAATGATTAGTGGGCCATATCTTAAACAAAATAATAGTGATTTGGTTTTTCAAACCTGCACCATTTTCTTAAAACGAGTAAGGTCTTAGCTGGTCACGTGACCAAAATGTGATTTTTAAAATTATGAATTACCTCTCTCTGAACACAAATTTTGCACTTAAACTTCAAGGAAAATGTTGAAAAGATGATATGGTAACGTTTAAAACACATCTGAGCATAACTATCAAGCGTTTATCAAGACATAAGCAAAAAGTAGTTTTGGCCACTATGTTGGAGAGCAAGGGTATGCCCTCCAACATGGTGGCCAATACAAATCATACTACTTGGTTGAAGAATCGAAGTGCCATTAAATATCTCCCTTAAATGCGTTTTCTCTCAAATTTTGGATGTAAAATAATTTTTATGTGCTCTGTCAATATTATTTTTGGCATCAGCAAGACTCCAACTCATTGTTTAAAGGAAGCATTGGTCATGTGACCTCTTAGTGCAAGTGGCCTATTCATCTGTATTTCATTTATGGTTTACCTAACTTTCCTACCATTTTCTAAAGGTATTCTTCCATTCAACACACAATATTTATGGCTAGCCCCCACCCCCACCCCCACAAACCTTCCACCAACTCCAGTGTATCGGCAGAAAAATAAAGCTTGCGGCAAAGATCAAGAAATATGAGAATGTGCAAAAGAAACCCAGCCTTGCAAGTCATGTCACATCCAGTTTATTTAAAGCATTCAACAAAACAAGCCCAAGGCAAGTCATTACATGAGTGTTACAATATAAAATGCTAGTCTTTCAGTCATTTTGATACTGGTGAAAATTAAGACTTAAATTCAGAAACAAGAACTTTTTGGATTGTCTGCACATAATGCAGTTTCTCACAAACAATTATTTACCCCCAGAATGTTTATTCATAAACAGTCAAAAATAAAGTTTTAGTCAACCTTAAATATTGAAACAGAATTATTTTTAAAAAAATCCAGAAGTTAAATATCTTGGTAAAATGCAAAAATCAATAATCATTGCTAAGATAATCTTGACTAATGTAAAGTGGTTTTGTCAAACATATGTTCTCCGAGTCCAGGCCCAACACGTTTTAGTTCTGTCACAAACTCTGAAAACTGCTTGATGGATTCAACCTGCTCACTCAAGAGGTCTTCAATCATATCTCCCATCTACAATGAAGAAACGCGTCCAAGATTCCTTTCATTAATTTTGTCAAACCACACACCTTCCCCAGGAGTTTGAGAACAAAGTGACTTCCCAGCCAATGAAAATAACCAATTCATTTAAATGTGTGTTTTAGCAAGCAATGGAGTTGAGCACACATAAAGTTACATTAATCACATTCTTATTAGGAATGACAGTGAGACAGAAAGATGCTGAAAGTTTGAACGAAGCCTTTACAAATAAGAATAGCAGAAATGCAAATTAAGCTTTAGTACAGCGCAATGCACTTTGCAGCAGGAAGTTTCTCTAACCCCCCCCCCCCCCCCCCCCAAATCATGGTGTAGATGTGTAATGTCAGCATACAATTTGTCACGATGACCATCAAACAATTTAATTCCTCACAACATTTTACCATGAGAAATACAACCTCACTTGAAGAGCTTTGAGTAGCATAAAACTCACCTGGGGATCACCATGAGAGTCCGCAGTCTTATGCAGATCAAGCAAGGCTTGGTTCACATGCTTCTCCAAATCCAAAGCAGCCTGGCACGCTTCCAGTCCACTTCCCCAATCCTCTTTCTCTGGCTTCTACAAAAGGTAAATAAGACACATGAATCACATTCATCATTAATAATCAGAGGGCACTTACTACAGTCATAATCCTGTTGTTAAAATTCTCTGCAGGGACAGATAATGATATCCCGACATATTTCCTGTACAGCACTGTACTCAGGGGCACCCAACAAGAATATAGTTCAAAACCACTTAAACATAGCATTATTGAACGTATTTTAGCATTTTAAAGGTAGATATAGGTATATTTTTATCCCCTAAAAATTTCTCATCTGTTCGGATTTCCTAGCTGAAAGTCTAGTGATGCGAAAATTATAGGGATCAAAACTTAACTTTTCGAAAATTTTAGCTAGAAAAAAGGGTCCCGAAAATTGTAGGCGATCTTTTTAGGGTAAAAATCCGTTAAAAATGGGCAATTATACCATTTTCTATATGTTCGAAAATCCTAGGAGAGGCAGGCAAGCAACAAAGTTTTCAACAAATGTTCCGAAAATTCTAGATCTCAAATCGTCTTCCAAACAGATATTTTCCGAAAATTGTCGTTGGGTACCCCTGTGTACTGCCCCCTTACCCCACAAAGGCTACTTATTGGGTGGTTTTGTCAAGATTTTCTACCACACTCTCCCTCACCTTACTCCTCTTAGCAAAGAAATCGAACTTACAACTAATATCGTAAAGGATGCAATAGCGAATCACCCACAATTTTCACACATGAAAGAGTCACACTATTTTATCGCACAATTTAACATGATGGGGCTTAATATAGCTCCTATTTGTAATGTCACAGCCTAGAGGCGAGTGCGTGTACGTTTCATCTCGTATTCAGAAGGTGTTCGCTGATCCTTCACGCTCCCCACAGAACAAACAGTTCTTTAATACAGTTACCGATAGACACGTCCATTTGTTAAAAATACAAACATTTATGAAAACAGTAACAATGGGCCCACCCAAAAATCTTAGGGCCCAACACGCCGTTCCTATACTTAACTCCTCCTCAAAATAGGGAAACACACTGAAAAACCAAAACCAAAATAGGGAAACACACTGAAAAACCACAAAAGGAACGAACTACAAAAATCGTTTGCATATGCATTTGCACAATAACAGCGAGAGAAAGCCGACCTTCTCTCATGTAATATTACACCCAGTTGAAAAGCTCTAGAACGTTCCAAAATTCCCGATTGTGTCAAATTTAATTTACGCTTACTTCGGTTAATCATAGACTTTGGCTTACGTAATAATACGAAGATCATTTCGGTTTTTTTTTTTCACCCTTACCTTGACATCTTGCAACACAATGCGGCCTCCTCGTTCGTTCTGGTATTTCATCAGCTACAAATTGAGTGATGGTGCGGATTAGTACAACTACGGGGACACACGACTTAGATGATTTTAATATCGCCATTAAGTTACCTTGCGAGCGTGTTCACGTTCCTCGTCCGATTGTTCCAGCATGAATTTGTGAAATCCTGGCAGGGCCACATCATCACGATCGAAGTGATAGGCCTAGAGCGAAAAAACTCATAAACTTTAGACCACTTGAGTCGAAAACATGACAGAGGGAAGACAACGAACCTACCATCGACAAGTACACGTAGCTTGCATACAACTCAAGGTTGATCTGCTTGTTAATGCCAGCTTCGCACTCTTCATGATAATTCTGACGGCACAGAGACATTTTTCTTAGTTGAAACGTAGAAATCGGGGTAAACAAGACACGTTAAAACCTAAAGTTTGCAAGGAAACTGCCTCGTTCAATCACTGTTGAAGCGAAACAATCCAAAATGGCGGTTCTCGAGAGAATCGAAGGTTTTAATTGCATAGTCACGTGATGCACGTGATTTCCTAATGTCAAGCGTTGATTGGTTCAGCTAGCATTATGTGATGTCGTCATTCACACGTGACTAGGACAAATATGCTGATTCACAAGATCACGCAATCTTTGCTAAAAATAACGTTGTAGTGGACGTGATGGCATGAAAATAAACAATTACACTGGGTTTTTATTTAAGAAGGATTCACAATCGCTGAACAAGTGTTATGATTTTAAAGACTTAGCACGTGTGGCTCATATTTTTCGATTTTTATGCATCACCATCCCAAATATTATAAAGTTCAACAGGCTTTCCTTATAAAAAAGTTGATAGCCTGGTATGACGAAGATGACTGTTTGTGTACTGTATTGAGGCCAAAAAGGAATAGACATCACCCCCCCCCCCCCAAAAAAAAAAAGAAAGAAAACAATACGAACATATTATATTGCTTATATATGATTGTGATTATTTGATTTGACAACGTCTATAAGTTATTGACAATCTCCTGCTCCCGCTCAAAACTTCCCAAAATGTCCACACCAGGGAGCTTACACAATCTGTGTAACCGTTTCTAATTTTAAGCAAAGTGCAAAGCTTTTTGAGGAAAATCCACTTTTCAGCATAAAACAACCGAATCTGACTATTTAATGTAAAATCAGGTGAAAAAATCGGCAAAAGGCAACACATTCGCCCCTGAGCCGCCCGTAACCGCCTGTGCGGATCCGCGTCGTTTCTACCGCTTGTGACGTCATCAGATTTAATAATCAAGGATAACTTTGTCCGTTAACTTATGCAGGGTGAAGATCTTTCAAACCATACCAGAGAGCACAATTCAGTCGAAAATTTCCATGAAAATCTTGTTCCTAATCTCGTACCCAGATCTCCCACGGCCAAGTGTAAAACAGAGTGAGATCTGGGTACGAGATTATCTTGTTCCATTACCCACCTAACTTTCCTTTTCCTTTAATCCTAAGATAATAAAAGTTTTCCTCCAAACTCTTCCCACCAAATGAAGTCTACTAAATGCCCAGCAAGAGAAAAAAAATGAGGCAAGACAAGCGAAAAAAGAGGGGAGGAGAGAGAGCGAAAAGTAAAAGTCAAGACTGATCTGTCACTTTTAAACCGAAAAACTCGAAATTTTGCTTTCTGTGTGTGCCCGAACTTCGCAAGCTAATATTTTGCGTCTGGTTTAGAAGGCCGCGAAGTTTACGACCTGTATGCGGCCTGACACGTGGAGATGAGTGAACTAGACAACAACGCTGACCTGTTACCAGTGTTACGTCCAACGTAAAGTTTCAGCGGGCAACAGGCCCCATACTGTTTGAACTGTCCCCTTCGGTCGAAAAACTATCTCCTCTTCGGGCCTCTTTGCACGGAGGTGGGGGACCCCAGGTAGGTGAGGTAACCCGCTTAGGCGGGGTCACCTGCCTGTCCATATACGCCTCTAATATAGCTACCCCACGTATCATGTAAACTTAAAAAAATTAAAACGAGATATTGTTACCCCAACAAAGCAGGTTACCTCAACTACCTAACAACCTAAGGTCCCCCAGCTCAATGTAAACAGTCCCTTAATTGAGTTAACAATATCTTGTACGGTTCTTGGTAGGTGTATCATGAAACTTTTCCCGACGTCTATTAACGAAAAACAAATCGGGTGAGTTTGGATTTAAGACTCAAGTACTGGGGGCGAATTTTATCCCGCAAAAATTTCACACTACAGAGTTACCGTTTCGAAAGCACAGTTGGAGCGTGAAAACACGAGAGTTATAAGGGGGAGGGGGAAGGTACAGTCGGCGACTGCGCGCGCCATGTGTGGACCTTAAGCTACTTGCAGCAATGTTGGGCCTATAATAACAGGGTTCGTACACGTCATGGAAAACCTGGAAAGTCATGGAATTTAAGAATTTCATTTTCCAGGCCAGGAAAGTCATGGAATTTAACTTACGGTCCTTAAATTGCCGTTGTTGCGTCCGTTTTCTGTTTTGGCAGTGGTGTTGAAACGGATGCGACAACTCCCACCAACTCGCAACAATATGCAACAGGGTGTGCAAACGGACGCAACATGTAACATTCAACAATGTTGCCTTCGTCTGCACAGGGCTTTATATTTAAATTGACGGCCTGGAAAAGAGTTGGTTCTTGGCTTTCATGCAACATGCAATCAACACAAGTCAAGGAACAAATAAAAAAATCGATTATGTCTGTTATGCCTCAGATTGCTTCAGAGAGATTTATTGATCAAAAAGTGAATAGGAAAGTTACAATTGATCTGATTTGACTATGCCGGATATATAAAAACAATCACAAACTAATCACTTCACCCTTGCTAATCAATAAATAATAGGGCCATTTATAAGAGGAAAAATAAGACGCGTCTTAGCTAAGACGAGGAAAACTTCGTATAACTGACCTTCGCGTCTTACATAAGACGCGAACGCATAGTACGCATGTTTTAATTTTTGGCGGGAAAATTATCGCTTGCCCCGCGCTGGACTGGCAGGCTACTGGCGGGGAAAACTTGTTTACAAATTACAACGCGTTTTCGTTTTCTTGTCTATTCTCCTTTATTTTTTTCTTCGCTCAAATGCAATGAGCTCGCCGTTAAAGGCAAAAGAAACACTTGGTCCATCGCGGAGGAGAAAGATTTTTTGTTATTATGTAGGGAGAAGGCAATAACAGACCTCCTGGACAAATGCGTGACATCTGCTGGTGTAAGTAGACCATTTTAACTTTAAACTATCACAATTTATATTTACTAATCAAATTGCTATCTTCGTATTATAAACTTATACTTTAAAAGTAAGTTGAAGCATACAGAAGACTTAGATAAGACATGCTCGTATAAATGGTCCAGTTCGCGTCTTACGTAAGACGCGTCTTATTTTTCCTCGTATAAATGGCCATATTGTATTGTGGAAGATAACAATAACAGTAATACTACTTTTCGTTTTAAAATAAATTTGTCACAAAAAGAATGAAGTATCATGGGCTAAATTCAAAACTAGAGTATAAAATATTTCATAAGTAGTTAAACATTAACAAAAAGATAAAAATTGTAAAAAAGACGAAAACTTAACCCTAGTTTTAATATCTCAGGAACATGCTAGAAAAATTCTTAAAATTCTGGCATTATTCTAACCTAGAAATTCTCAATGTCCCAGAAACATTCAAGACCTATTCCAGTACAAAATTCTAATTCAAGTAGGCGTTAAGTCTATTCCTTGCTGTCGCCTTTAAGAGTTACTTTATCAAACTGGTATTCACCAAGAGCGTAGTTATCCTTGCTAAGCCGTGTGAGGGTGTTAACGAAGTTTGATAGCTCTTTGATACTTTCAACCTGCTCTTCAAGGAATTCTGATTCCAAAAAGTCTTGCATCTGTGAAGAAAAAACAGTCATGCCACCTTATTCACTGGTAAAGTAGGATTGAGCTATTTAATACCGGTAGTGTGAACGCAAATTAATTGATGAGTTTTTGATGACAAGGAAAATGCATACTTTTGAAAACGCGTTGGTGTGGACAGGGCCTTTTCACAATTGATCACTCCAGGAAATACCATAACATACCATAATACTCTTTGTTTGTCACCCCAAAATTTTGCATAAGCATTGTCTTCAGTCTCTCTTGGGAGTTAAAATGGCCCTAAGAGAAACTGAAAACAATGCTTATTGCAAAATTTTGGGGTGACAAACAAAGAGCTTTGTGGTATGTTATGGTATTTTCTGGAGTGGTCAATGCCCATAATATACCTTGTTTACCATAACCGTTGCTCCTGAGGATTACAGTCGTTCCAAGAGAAAGTAAAACAATGCTTATGCAAAATTTTGAGGGATAAACAAGGTGCATCATGGGCAGTGTGATAATGGTGAGTTAACTGAATATTTTGCGAAGTCACGCGAAAGCAGAGAAAGGAGAGCTTATTTTTAGCTCGATATCGCCAAGAGATAATCAAACAATAAACCGTGGGAAACTCACAAATAGATTGCTTAAATTTAGCAAGCATTTCCAATCGAGTTATTGTGCGAAAGTTAGAGCGGGAGAAAAAAAGAAAAGATGTAAAGGGTGACGGGAGAAGCGTTTCTTTCTTTTCCCTCCCCCCTACCCTGTCATTCCTTTTTTTGCTCTCGTCCCAACTTTCTCGACGAACTCGCGCGGCAACACTTGGTGCGCAGGCCAGAAGTTACGTCAATTTCATTCTTGTAAGTAAGACATAAGAATGAGACAAATGAGATGCTAAAGTTTGAATGCAGCCCTTACAAATAAGAATGGCAAAAATGCAAATTAAGCTTTATTACAGCAAAATGAAATAGGCCACCTCCGAGTTCCAAAAACCCTCACTTTCAAAATGAGGCTAGGTGCACAACCTTTCTTGTGAAAATGAGTATTTTGACTCCACTACACAACATCAACAGACAAAACGTAAAGGCAGATAAGTATATTTTGGGACCGCTTGGCGAGAACCAACCCTACAAAGTACTTATGTAAATACAATAATAGGTGATTACTATTGAATACGTAATGTACAACACTCGAAAACTACATTTCACAAAAAGAAAAAACTCGTGCTACAAATGGTCGCTCTTGACCTGAATCCCCCAATTAAGCACGCAGGCTTAGTGCCAGTTAGGCCGCCAGTTAGGCTGGGGAAACTTATTAATACTCTGACAACGGATAACTGGCACAGGGAACACGGTAGGAGCACAGAGGCTAAGCAAAAAGAAGGAACTGCTACACTAACTGGTCGACCTCGACCTGAATCCCCGAAATAAGCAGGCAGGCTTAGTGTCAGTTAGGCTGGGGGTACTAAGTAAAACTCTGGTCAACGGACAACTGGGACTGGGAACACTTCAGGAGCACAGAGGCTGAGTGCCAGGGAAACTGGGAATTATCTTGACTAATGCACCCAACAAGGCACGTAGCCCAATAACCAGTAAGGCTGCCAGAAAAGGCTAGGGCAGGACATTGAGGGTAAACAAATGGATAACAACCCTGGCTAGAGGTCTGTAACATTGCCTGCAATCTAACTGCGTCAAACAAGACTTATGTCGCCTCCTAAAGAGCGGTTCCGGGACAGCTGACCTAAGCATACATAGAAACTAAATATATCAAGTAAAGGAGCAGGTGTAAAACTGTGATAACTGTTCAAGGACATAAAATAAGAAACGGGAAAAAAGTTGAAAACTAGCACAGCTGAGCTACCGCTTACAAACTGAAATAAATGCGGCCAGAAGGAGGCCAGAAAATCCTGCCCAAAAAAATCCCGAAGGGAAAAAATGCGGGCTGGAAATCTGGATAGGAACCAAGGCTCAAGCTCAAAGCCCTTCATACGGGACTTTACAATGTAATCGAGAATAGCTTGCTCCTAAAAATTAAATAAAACAAAAATGTAAGAAAAACCAAAGAGAGGTTGATTCGTAAGCCTAGATGACGTACACGTGATATACGCAGCCTTATATACCCCCGATATGGCTACCCATGGTGCACCCGGCTTAGTACCCAGGCCCTGTTGTATCTCGTGCGGTCAAAATATTTATTTCTGCCTTCTTCGCGGGCTCATTAGTCAGAAATAACATTTTATTTGCATGACAATGAAAAATGACTTCCAAATCAAAGGCCGAGCACCTACCTTCGTTTTGAAACAGAGGCCTGCGGGAACTCGAAAATGGCCTATTTGAAACCCTTGCCACCCCCCACCCCCCCCCCTCCCCCCCAATCATGGTGTAGATGTGCGACTAAGCAACCAAAAATTAGCCATAGAGACATGATGCTATTCGAAACTGTTTGAGAAACCTGAAGAAAGAATTTGCCCAATCTGTAAAATAGAAATGGAGGACGAATACCATTTTCTAAATATATGCCCTGCTTAACAGGAAAAAAGATGATCGTTACTAGATTATTTGGAAAAAGAATATAGAATAAAAATAAGCAGAATGTCACCTAACAAAATATTTATGTTTTTAATAACCCCCCCCCCCCCCCTAGCGGAAATGCTAGAACACAAAAACTAATAGCAATACATGTACTCGAGTGCTTTTAAAAAAAGGAAAGGGGAAGACGGCAAAAAGTAAATACTTTAGGCCTTAATTAATTAATAACCATATATGGTTAGAAATTTTTGTTGTTAGAAATTTTAGTTATTTGGAAATAGTTGATATACTATTTATTGTATAAGACTCTAAACAAAAAACATGTTTGTATGTATGTGTAGTGTCCGCACACAATTTGTCACAATGACCATCAAACAATTTAATTCCTCACAACATTTTACCACGAGACATACAACCTCACTTGAAGGGCTTTGAGTAGCATAAAACTCACCTGGGGATCACCATTAGAGTCGGCAATCTTATGCAGATCGAGCAAGGCTTGGTTCACATGCTTCTCCAAATCCAAAGCAGCCTGGCACGCTTCCAGTCCACATCCCCAATCCTCCTTGTCTGGCTTCTACAAAAAGGAAAACGAAACATGAAACACATTCACCACTGATAATCAGAAGACACTAACTACAGTCATAATCCTGTCGTTAAAATTCTCTGCGGGGACAGACAATAGTGTCTGTCCTGTACAGCACTGTACTAGCCCCTGCCCCCTGCCCCCTGCCCCCTGCCCCCTGTGCCCTGCCACCAAACGCTACTTATTGGGTTGTTTTGCCAAGATTTACTACCAAGCTCTTCCTGACTTTCTTCTCCCGGAAAGGACTCGAACTTACAACTAATGACAAAGAGGATGCAAAAGAGAATCACCCAGAATTTTTACACATGAAACAGTCACACAATTTCATCGCAAAAATTAAAATGATGGGGCTTAGATAAAGCTCTTATTTGTACTGTCACAGCCCACTCAGTCTGAGGCGAGTGCGTGTACGTTTCATCTCGCATTCAGCAGGTGTTCGCTGACACTTCAAGCTCCCCAGAGAACAAACATTTCTAACAGTTACTGATAGACACTGAAAAACCAAAAAAACGAACGATCTACAAAAATTGTTTACATATGAATTTGCACAGTAACAGCGAGGGAAAGGCGGCCTCCTCTCATGTAATGTTACACCCAGTTGAAACAGCTGTTGAAAAGCTCTGGCACGTTCCAAAATTGCCGATTGTGTCAAATTCGATTTTTTTCACCCTTACCTTGATATCTTGCAACACAATGCGGCCTCCTCGTTCGTTCTGGTATTTCATCAGCTACAAATTGAGTGATAGTGCGGATTAGTTAAACTACGGGGCCACACGACTTAGATGACATTTTGAAAATGATTTAACATCGCGATTAAGTTACCTGGCGAGCGTGTTCACGTTCCTCGTCCGACTGTTTCAGCATGAATTTGTGAAATCCTGGCAGGGCCACATCATCACGATCGAAGTGATAGGCCTAGAGCGAAAAAAAACACATAAACTTTAGACCACCTGTATCGAAAAATGACGGCGGGAAGAAAGCGAACCTACTATCGACAAGTACACGTAGCTTGCATACAACTCAAGGTTGATCTGCTTGTTTATGCCAGCTTCGCACTCTTCATGATAATTCTGACGGCACAGAGACATTTTTCTTGGTTCTAAACGTAGAAATCGGGGTGAAAAGTACACTTTAAGACTTAAATTTTGCAAGGAAACTGCCTCGCAATCAATGTTAAAGCGAAACCCTCCAAAATGGATTATAAAATAATCAGGAAGGATTAAAAATCGCTGAATCAGTGTTATTATTATTAAGACTTAGCACGCGTGGCTCATATTTTTCGATTTTTATGCATCACCATTCCAAATATTATAAAGTTCAACAGGTATTCCTTATAAAAAAGTTGATAGCCTGGCATGACGAAGTCAACAGGAAAAGATGACTCGCACGATATCTGTTTGTGTCATGCATTGAGGCCAAAAAGGAATAGTGCAGCTTGTTTTAACATCAGCCCCCACCCCGAATACGAAATACTGCTTATCATATGATGCTGGTGGTTTCCTTGTGATTATTTGATCTGACAACATCTATCTACTTATTTAAAGGGAAGTTATTGTCAATCTCCCGCTCATAACCTCCCAAAATATCCACAGCTGAGCAGGGGGCTTACACAATCTGTGTAACCGTTTCTAATTTCATTAAGCAAAGTACCAAGCTTTTTGAGAAAAATCCACTTTTCAGCATTAAACAACCGAATCTGACTATTTAATGTAAAATTAGGTGGAAAAATCGGCACAAGGCGACTTTTAGGTTTTTGATTAACGGGGCATTCGCCCCGCCCGTAACCGTGTCCTTGTTACCGCTTGTGACGTCATCAGTTTTAATAATCAAGGATACCTTTGTCCGTTAGCTTGTGCAGAGTGAAGAAATCTTTCAAACCATACCAGAATGAGCACAATTCCGTCAAGGACACCGGATAAAACGGCAAAAAACCATATAACAGTGACCTGAAAATTTCCATGAAAATCTTGTTCCATTACCCAACTAAAATTTTTCCTCCAAACTTTTCCCACCAAAATGAAGCCTACCAAATGCCCAGCAAGAGAGAAAAATGAGGCAAGAAAAGCGAAAAAAGAGGGGAGGAAAGAGAGAGTGAAAAGTAAAAGTCAAGACATAAGTGTCACTTTTGAACCCAAAAAACTCGAAATTTTGCGTTCTGCGTATGCCCGAACTTCGCAAGCTAATATTTTGCATCTGGTTTAGGAAGCCGTGAAGTTTACGACCTGTATGCGGCCCGACCCATGAAGATGAGTGAACTAGACAACAAGGCTGACCTGTTACGTCCAACGTAAAGTTTCAGCAGGCAACAGGTCTCATACCGTGGTTTGAACTGTCCCCTTCGGTCGAAAAAATATCCCCTCTTAGGGCCTCTTAGCATGGAGGTGGGGGACCCCAGGTAGGTGAGGTAACCCGCTTAGGTGGGGTCACCCGCCTGTCCATATAATCTCTCATATAGCTACCCCACGTATCATGTAAACGTAAAAAAATTAAAACGAGATATTTGAGTATGGACAGGTGGGTTACCCCAACAAAGCAGGTTACCTCACCTACCTACGGTCCCCCACCTCAATGTAACAGTCCCTTAATTGAGTTAAAAATATCTTGTACGGCTCTTGGTAGGTGTGTCCGGTGAAACTTTTCCGGGCGTTTATTAATCAAAAAACAAATCAGGTGAGTTTAGATGTAAGACTCAAGTACTGGGGGAAATTTTATCGCCCCAAAATTTCTCACAACAGAGTAACCGTTTCGAGAGCACAGTTGGAGCGTGAAAACACGAGAGCTAGGGGGAGGGGAAGGTACAGCCGGCGACTGCGCGCGCCATGTGTGAGGACCAGGAAAATAATGATTTGAACACGCCATAGCCCGCACAGCTCGCGTAGATGACAACAACAAAAACACTCACCTCTTTTCCCTACAATCGGTTAGCAAATTCAAAAGTCTTCTCTTAAATTTACGTTACAAAACACATGGTTAACGCTTCATCGTGAACTGTTGAGTTATGGATGCACTTGGGAGATGTCTTGGGAGGACTGCTAAGCTCACAAGAACTCGAGGTATAGTTTATTGACGTCATAAGCCAGGAGCGTGCTCAATGGGAATATGAAGCACGCTCGCGCTATTGAAGTTGAAGAGGCGAATATTCTAGCTATGTTATAGAAGTGCTTCATTGTCACTGAAACTTTCTCATTAACTCTGTAAAGCGTGAAGTATATAAAGGGTTTAGAAGAGGGCAACCCGTAATATACGCGTTATTGGCCAAGCGTGAAGTCGAAATACGTGGATATTAGCCAAGTTCTTTTTTGCCTTTTTATGGTCAGAGACGAAAACGTGATCAACAAGACTCCCATAATGGGGGTACATTGGTCTGGCATTTGCGCAATTCAGTGGCCTATTAAATAGTTTAATTACGGTAGTTTCAAGTCTGTTCGTATTTATCTAAGATGACTATGCCCCTTTCCCCAAAAGTCAAGTAATCGGCCCATTGCAAGAGAGATGGCACACGTGAAGGCCTCTTGGCTATGTATCCGCTTTAAGGTGGCTCGACTGGATTTTTTAGGGAGTATACATAGTTCCTCACTTTGAGCGTTTACTACGTCGGTATTGACAAAGATATCGGAAAAAGTTTACCTTAACTGCAGGGGCGAATCCAGGATTTTTTTTAGGAGGGGTGCACTCGTCTCTTGCTCTACTTCAACACTAATAAACCACATAGTTTTTTTTTGGCAGAATACCAGTTGTATTAGAAAACCGCAGATCATCTCAGGGGTGCGCACCCCCTGCACCCTCCCCCTAGATCCGCCCCTGAACTGTACTGCATAAAGATGAAAAATTGCTGTGAAGTATGTTTCATTTACATCGGAGTTGCCATGGCAACGTAATGTTTACTTGCCTTTATATTTCTTGCTGCAAGGAGTTTTTTCAGAAATCGCTTAACGGAGCTTGTACCTCCCTTAATTTCCTCAACCGCTATGAGATGAAACTGCATTTCTAGACCTCATCATTTTCTTAAGATATTAGCCAATTATTTCGATCGCATGTTTATTCACTGTTTTTATAACCCTTAAACTTTGTTTCAAAATATTTCCAAAACGCCCTCATACAATTTGTTCAAAGTTTGCCATAACTGAGGCAACTAAGGGAGACACAAGCTCCGTTAAGCGATTTCTGAAAAAACCTCATGGTACCGAGAAATACAAAGGCAAGTTAAAAACGTTATGGCATCATTACGTTGCTATGACATCTCCGATGTCAACAAAACATGAATCATAGCAAATTTTCATCTTTACACAGTCCAGCTGTGTTAATCATTTGAGCGATTTTCGTATGACCTTAAAATAAAAACGCGCGAACAAAACAGAAACAACAAACGAACAGAAATAGAGCGATATGATTGTTTTATCGAACGGCTACAAACGCACGTGGCTTTTGGTTGGTTAAGCGAACGCTCGGGTGAAAAAACTTCATGCCCGAGAACTTTCTAGAAATAAGCGATACTTCGCTTTGACGTCATACTACAACACGATCGGCCAATCGAACAATGCCTTCCCCATATTAGGGTTTTCTTTGGCGAGAAAACGGAGAGTCTACATTTTGATCTTTTCATCCATTGGTTGGTAAAACAAATAACGAACACTTACCGAAACCATTTTTTAAGGTCATATATCGCTCTATCTTTGTTTATTGCGAGGTAGTAAACGTTCAAAGTGGGAAAGCTTACCCAGTAAAAAATCCAGTCGAGCTACCTTAAAATTGTCTTTTTTCGACCTACTCAGAACTTTGTCGGGCTTTGCCACAGGTAGCCTGCGCGCAGACGAAATTAAACTCTGGTTAACTCCGTCTGCGAAACTGCGCCGAAATCCTTGTTCTGGACTTCCAGCTGTGTACCCAGATTTGAGTACGCGCCACGATTGGCAAGTTAAAAAAGGCCTTTGTTTTGTTTGTCGTGATCGTGATCAGGTTGAAGGGAAATTCGAAACGCACTTCCGGTAATTCGTTGAGTCCGTTGGGGGTCCAGGACAAGGATCTCTGCGCTGCTTCGCAAGACGGTACTAATCAGAGTTTAGTTATCGTCTGCACGCAGACTATGCCACAGGCAGCCCAAAAATAAAAACGCAAAAAGGAAGAAGGCCAATATCCAACCATCTTGACCGAACAAGCTTGGCCGGAAAAGGATTCATTAAATGGGCAAAAAAAGAACTTTATCCAGCGGGACCCACGCGGGAAAATATAAGTCAACCATGTCTGCCACGATATTGAGGCATTTATTGATCAAACAGTGAACGTAGGTTACACTTGATCTGACTTGACAATGCTGGATATATAAGAAAAATCACAAACTAATCAAATTACCCTTGCTAATCAATAAATACTGTTTTGTGGATTAATAATAATAGTGATAATCATACTTTACGTTTCAAAATATATTTGTCACAAAAGTGCTATTAGGGACTAAGTGAAAAACTAGTGTACATTTTTTTTCCTAAGAGGTTAAACAATACCAAAACAATAGTAAAAGGTTAAAACTTAAGTCTGATTGTAAAATGCCCTGAGAATCCTAGACGATCAGGGATTCCGCTGTTTCCCGATCAGCCAGATTTCACCGCCGCGCGGATATGTCAGAAAAAACCCGAAATTTATCCCGGACGCCATTCGATACCCGACATCATTGACATAACAAGCTTGAGTTTTCATATGTCAAGAATGATCGCCGACCATCGCACAAATCTCGAACGCGTCGGGAAAATCGATCATCCAAGACGATTGGGAATCGAGTTTTCATAATGCCGCAAAATATGGGAAGGTCGCGAAACAGTAAAATCCCTGATCGTTTGGTTTTTTCCCACCCTAACCTGCCATAACTTCATGATTTTACAGGGCTGAAATTTTTCAAAAATATTATTTTAAATTTCTGCCACGATTCTAAAGTACGAATTTTCCATGTTCTACAAAAATTCAAGACCCACTGCATTACAAAATTCTAATTCAATAAAATCATTAAGTCTATTCCTTGCTTTCGCCTCCGAGAGTTACTTTATCAAACTGATATTCGCCAAGAGGGTAGTATTGTTCGGAAAACCGTTTGAGGGTGTTAATGTAATTTGATAGTTCTTTGATACTTTCAACCTGCTCGCCAAGAAATTCTGAGTCCAAAAAGTCTTGAAACTGTGGAGAAAAAAAAAACATTATGTCATTATCTGTCTGCCCGACTTCTTGACTAGTGAAGGAGTGGTTTTCACACTGAGCAGTCTCTAAGCTGATAACCTGCGAGCAGGCTCTCCATTTGGCGGGAAAAAAGTCACGCAAGAGAAAAGGCGGGGGAAAGAGAGCTTTTTTATCCTTCGATGTCGCCAAGAGATAAAAACCAGTAAATCGCTACTTCTCAAAGCTTAAGATTTTTGACTTCATTTAACGACGTGCATTGGTTTCTGACTTAATTAAGAACCGCAGGTTGCGATGGCTTGGTCATGTCCTAAGGATTCCCAATGACGGGAGAATCAAATTTTTTATGAAATGGACCCCAACTGGAAAGAGGAAAAGAGGCCAAAAACCACCTGGGGGAGAACAGTGATGAAGGAGCTGGAAGAGTGGGGTCCAACACGGGGGTAAAGCACAGGCCAAAGATCAGAACAGGGTAGACTAAGTAGTTTCAGACTAACCTGTATGCTGTTAGCTTGTCATGGAGGGGGAGCTTGGGTACATTAATGACGCTGTGAACTATACTGCAGGGGGATTTAAACTACTGCGAGGACAACCCTTGCCGGATAGGTTACAAGGGGGAGGACAGACTAACAGCAGCACCGGGTCCCCCTTGTTAGGGGTTGGGCGTGAGGCTAACAACCCCACCCAGAAAAAACAACATGTTGCCAGATCTGCGCGGCCTCCCAGACAGGATGAAGAAATTGAGTGAGTGAGTGAGTAGACTGACTGGCAGGCGTTCGAAAGGGAATTTGGGCGCGAGACCGCGCCCGAGGGAGAAGGGAGGAGGGGAACCCTCGCGTGTCCTTGGCGTTTCTCGCGCGCTTGCAATCCTCTTTCCCTTCTCTTTTAAACGCCTGCCAGACAGGCTAGTTAGTGAGCCGTGAGTGAGTGAGTGGTTTCAGAGAAACTAAGTTCTTTACCTGAGGATCATCCGATGCCTTCTTATGGATGTCTACTAATGCCTGGTATACCTCCAATTCAAGGTGATAGGCGTGCGTCATAGCGTCTAAACCATTTCCCCAGTGATTCTCACAAGGTTTCTGTTAAAAAGAAAAAACACCATTTTTAAGACAGCTGAGCTTCTGGTGTCGATGGAGAATAGACCTTGTCACGGTTTAGAAGCCATCTTAACGAGCAGGCAACCGCGTGAGAAATAACAGTGTTTGTATGAGAATCTAATGTCGAATAATTTCCGTAAAACGGTTGTTCTGAAAAAAATAAAATGAATTGTCAACTGAAGCTACACAGCAAAGGATTCTGCTAACAAATTTTTGGGGCCGTACCATTTCTCCAGACAGTCGCTTTCTCGAGGAGTCAAGCGAATGTTTGAAACTCAGGAAAGAAGCAGTTTTTTTTTCTCTCCACTGCGTCCAAGAATTGATTCTCGGAGATGGCGGCATGTGTGCGTTTACTTTGTTTGTTGTTTTTCTCCCTTGGGAGTTGCACTGAAAACTTTTTTCTGAGTACATCGGTTTGTCAGTTTCCTTAAAAACCTTTAAATCCCGAAATTATGAGTTCCCCGACCCGAGTGTTTTGAGAGTAAACAAACTACAATTACCCCTTACACTCTCTAAAGCAGCTTAAGTAAAAAATATTCAACAAAATTTTCGAGTTTCATTTAGCCAAATGCTGAAACACAAATAGAACCATGCTTAAGTATTATTAAAGAGGTTTCATTTGAATGGTTACAGTACAAACATTTGGTCCACAGACTCAAACATAACTATCCAAGACATCACCTTCAATCATTCTGGCGATTACATCCTTTGCTGACAGTTTAAGAGGAAAACCGCGCTCGTTCGCTCATTTTGGAAGGCACTGAGCAAATTGATGTCTTTCGCTTTTTGACTGACGGCGATGGATATAAAGCCAGCCTTTCCATAGAGAGGCAGGGTGGTCGAGTGGTTAGAGCGCTGCACTTGCAATTCGGAAGCCTCGAGTTCAAATCCAGCCGCCCTGACGGCAAGCACGATTTGTTCTAGGTAAATAGCCAGCTGCTTTGCCCTCCGGCCAGTTGGGATTCTTAACCCCATTATGTTTGATTAAAATTATTTGTTTCAAGAATTTGCTCGGCCCTACTAGCGTAAGCGCAATAAAACTGCCGAGGGTAAATAACGGGACTTTTTTTTGGTGGTGATGCTTTAGAAAGCTTCGTTGTTGTTGTTTCCTTTTTTGCGCTGAAGAATAGCAAATATCTTACCATTATGTGATGCAACTTAACACGTCCTCCACGCAAGTTCTGATATTTCATAAACTGTGTGCAAATATAAGAAAGTTCAATTAGTATATCAATTTGACTTAGGCCCCGTCTACACGTATCCGGATTTTTTTTCAAAGCGGAAATATGCGTTCATACGAAGCGTATTCGATTCGTTTTCACAGTCCATACTAAAACGCTAAAACGATGGAAATTTTATTGGACAGGGCCTTAATGGTTGAAAACACGCTTATACTGTTCCAGCCTTTCCACTTACTCGTCCCTTACCCCCCCTAGTCTGTTTTTAAGCGTGTTTCCATCATTCTCTTCTTAGCCTTCGTGGCGCGCTGTTTTTGGGGGTTATTTTTAATTTGTGTTTTGTAAGGGAGGGAGCAAGGGTGGCGCAGTGGTGAGAGCACTCACCTTCCACCAATGTGGCCCGGGTTCGAATCCTGGCGTCGACGCCATATGTGGGTTGAGTTTGTTGTTGGTTCTTTCCCTTGCTCCGAGAGGTTTTTCTCCGGGTACTCCGGTTTTCCTCTCTCCTTAAAAACCAACACTTTCAAATTCCAATTCGATCTGGAACGCACGGACACGTTTCAACGAGTTCTTATGAAGTCCTTAGTGCTCCAAGGGTAAACAAATTACAATTTACATTTTTGTTTTTGTTTTGTAAAGTACGTAAGTCGTCAAACAAAGAAACGATGGGAAGGGGGCGAAAGAAATAAGGCATTTTCTCTGCCTTTTCTCTTCGTTTCTTCAAAGACGAAAGGAAGACTTTATGAAAAAAAGATGTAATGTACCATCTGAGTTACATAAAGGAATATCAAAGATCATTATAGCCGTTGAAAAGTAAATCTCGGATCAGTTTAGTTTGTTGTAACTATAATTTCCGTTATTTCTAGCAAGAAGAGAAATCGCTTTCGAAGTCTCTACTTTCGAAGGGTCGCTACTTTTGGCATTTGTTAACACCTGTGAAATTTTATCGCTACTTTCGAAGGATTGCTATTTTAAAGGGGTCGTTACTTTGGTAACTTTACGGTAAGAGTTCAAAAAGTAAAAAAAGTAAGTCAAAATAACCTTCTGAGCATGCTTCATCTCTTCCTCTGCCGACTCCAAGAAGAACTTGTGGAATCCAGGAAGGTTGATGTCGTCACGGTTAAAGTGCATGGCCTGAATAAGAAGCAAAGGATTTACAGTCGAACTTCTACTAAGAAACACAGAGACCTCTATAACCAACAGACACCAGAACTTAACGGACAGAAACGTCTGTATATAAAAAAACCGCATAGTTGTTCATGATTGGTTCGAACAGACACGAACAGACACCTCTATATAACGGACAGACATATCTGTATTACGGACAGACACCTCTATATGAGGGACAGGCATCTGTACATAACGGACAGAAAACTGTACATAATGAACAGACACATATACATAGCGGCAGACACCACTATATAAAGAACAGACACTTCTATAAAACGGACAGACATCTCTATATAAGGGACAGGCATCTGTTTGGAGAATTGTTCGCCTCCAAGAACAGTGCTCTCCAACAAAAGTCACGATAAAGTAGATTTCCACGTTTTATTCCAATATAAACCACGATCTCTTAGTTTTACAACAACCACGTTCGCTTCCACTCAACTCTCTCTTCCAATTGTCCTTTTTTCTTTTTTAACCCGCATCCGATTAGTTACACAAGGATTGATTTAGAAAAAAACCGCGTAGTTGTTCGTGATTGGTTCGATTAATCACTAGGTTTATCTCCGGACATGTCTGCGGAAATTACTAATAGAAGAACAGCTTAATGATATCACGCAAAATAACAGCGGTCAATTACTCTCATTTTTCTGTCAGCTATTGTCCACATAACATAACTCTTAGACAATGCAAAGCTTACCGACATCTGTACATAATGAACACACACCTATATATAGCGGCAGACACCTCTACATAATGGACACACACCTCTGAACTGGTGCTAAACAATCCAATCTATAATGCAGATACGTCCGTAATGCGGACACTCGACTCTTGATTTCGGTATCAAGCAGGTGCGTTGTTTAATCCTTTAAGTCACAATATCCGCATAGAAATCCTCCAGAGTGATCTCCATACATTTCTTGAAACATTAGTTGAGAGAATTTGTTAAAAGATCAAAGTATTTTGTCCTTTGGTGATCATTTTATTAATTCTCGTACTATTTCCTCTTGATCAAGTATGGATATTGTTCGGAGAAAATTGATTTTGGTCACCATTGGACTCGCCTGGAACGCGTGACGAAGTTCTAAAGCAACGCGCTGACGGACGCAACGTGCAACTCCCAACATTGTTGGGTCAACAATGTTGGCAGTTGTTGCGTCCGTGTTGGCGGTGTTGTGCAAACTGATGCAACAACTTCCAACAATGTTGGGACCTGCAGTGCATCGTGGGAAGGATCATCCCATAAGACGTTGAAGACTATGTTTGATGCGCGTGCGTGGCCCCAACAATGTTAGAAGAGCTGTGCCAAAGGGGCCAACATTGTTGCGCTATGCATCGGCGATCACGGAACAAAAGAAATGTTGAGAGTTGTTGGCGCTAAAGTTTGACCGGGTTTCAAACTTTGCGCAACAACTCCTAACAACAAGAACGTGCAACAGGGTGTGACAACGGACGTAACATATAACATCCAACAATGCTCAAAGTTGTTGGCCAACGATTTCAATGTTGCGTCCGTTTGTTTGCAATGGGCTTAAGAACGTCTGAGTGGGAGGCAACCTTGCCAAGCAAGACCACTTGCGTGTGAATCAGGAGTATTTTACGTCAATACATCCTATATTTTTAGTCTTACCATGGACAAGTAGGTGTAATGGGCGAACAGCTCTCTGTTAATCTGCTTGTTAATCTCCGCTTCGCTTATCTTATTAAATGGAGACACATTCGGCAAAGGAGAGTGAGTAACATTGTTTCCTGTGGAAGAAATCATGGAGTATTAGCGTTTTTTATCCCGATCGAGACACCTAAGACAACATGAGTATCCAAAAATTTTTATTGTTATATTTTATTTCATTTCTTTTTATTAAACCGATGACAACCTTCACAAAGCACCGGACAAATTTTCGACTGGCTAAAAATTTTGACCGTACACTTCGTTCACCCGAAACCGTTCAATATTTTCGCTCTGTTCACGCGTGACCGTCGAATCTGGTTGAATATAAACGTCTCTCCGAGGTTTTAACATCTGCCCATGCGCAGAGAGCTACTTAACCAAATCCAAAATAGCGCCTTCTAGCTCATTTACCAAGTATCCATGCAATCGCGCCTTTACCGTACAAAAACATTCAGACGGTTATGGTGTTCATATTGCGCTCGTCAAATATTGTTCCAACATTGCCAAGCCGTGTTGTGCTAAAAGTCGTCGTTGCAAATCGTCCCATGCAACATCACCTATAGTCAGACAAAGTAAATTCACTGCGGTAGGTAAATTCTTCCTCTTCTTTCACTTTCCATTTGGGAGATTTGGGGAGACCGCGTAAGAAGCAACGACGACGGCGACGGCAACGAGAACAACAAAAAAGCAACAGGTTTAGACTGGCAAAACAACAACTCTGCACGTGCATTACGCCTTGTCTTGTGTTCTAGGTGTCCTCCATAAAAGGTGAATAAAGTAAGTTTCACGTCGTAATCGGGCAACGACGGCAAAGAAATGTACAAAGAGTGTGCACGTGAAAAGTTGTTGTTTTGCTGATCTTAAACAATGCGAACTCACCATACGGGTCCATGTCGTGAGGATAATGCCAACTGGCGTGAGCCTGAAAAAATTGTCATGTGAAACAGAAATCCCTGTAAGCCAACGATATGTTTTGTTTTCGCGTTCACTACATGAAATTTGTGTCCAAAAATCCGAAAAAAGTTCTTTCATAATCACATTACACGTCTTCAGCAGAACTATTATAGATCTACAGCATCTTACGAAATTCAGAATTTCTTAAATCGGATTGCCTGCGTGCAGACTATTTCCGCGTTCAACAAAGGAAATAGGAGACGTCTGCACGCAGGCAAGGATCGCAGGTTTCGTAAACTGTCCTCCCAAATAAAATTCAGGAGTTTTTCAAGGACCACATTTTTAAACTTCAAAGACCTAATTAATTACTTTTAACACACGTTCCACATAAACTATCAGTATATATATATTCCGATAATAATGGGCTTTTGTTCTTAAGCGCAACCATTTTTCAGGGATCTTTATGAAAATTCGTCTGTTAGTCTATACTTGACTTTCATTTCCTCGATGCCGATTATATTCTGTTGGCTTTAAACTGGTATTTGCCAAAGTTTTAGGAGGTTTGAATGTTCCTCAATTAAAATTTACGGTCGATCAAAGACCAAATGAATGAAGAAGCAATTCAAAGATTTTCAAGGCCTCGAAAAGGACTCTTAAAATTCAGGGGCTTTCAAGGGTTTTCAAGACGTGTACGAACTCTGGGATCTAGATTTTGGACAATATATTGGGAATAAAATGATATGCTGGAGACGTTAAGGTCTAGAATAAAGACTGTTAATATGACAGACGTATTTAACATCTGACGACATTTAAGTCTTCTGTTAAGTGCGTCGTTCAGGCACACTTAATAGACGACTTAAACGTCTCAGATGTTAAATGCCCACAGTATAAAAACGGGACACCTTAAACTAGGACGCTTTTTGACCAACTCGTCTTGAGACGACGGAGAAGAGCCAAGGTTGTGTATTTTCCTAGAAAACTTTTTCAATGTTATCAACAACTTTTATGCGTCCCGTTTTTACACCAGTCGACTTAAACGTCTCAGAAGTTGACTGCGTCTAGCATAAAAACGGCTATTCATATATATATATATATATATATATCATGTTATAGATTCAACACTACAGAAAAACAAACTAGCAAAAAGACTCATTCGACTCTCGCTGAGGACCTCAGTTTAAGTTACTTTTTGAAAAGGATATATTATCTACAGCTGGTCAAATTGGGAGAGGGGGAAGGAACGGCGGAGACTTTTTGAGATTCACCATTTTCAAATAGACCATAATGCACCTTGTTTACCCCCACGAACTTTGCATTATTATTGTTTTCGATTTGTCTTGGGACGACTGTAATGCCCAGGAGAAATTAGAAACAAAAGTTTTGCAAAATTGCAGGGGTGTAAACAAGGTGCATTATGGTCTAGGTGAAAATGTTGAAAGGTCAGAAAAATAATGTTTAGCTTTAGAATCATAGCTTACGATAATAATTTCACTTCCAAATTTTTTATTCACATGCTGACCTCTCTATAAACCTACCCTTAACTTCTTTCTTTGTTTGCCGTCTTTCATAACAAGTCTCCTCTAATAACTACGGTTATATGAATAGACTTTTTTGACGACACCTGCCATGTTTGCCATGGTAGCAAAATGTCTAGATCTCAACAAACCGTGGTCCTGCAAATATGGCAGAAAAAAAAAGGAAAAAAAGTTGACACTTATGAACTTCCCGTGCGTTCGACAATGCAAAGGGGGCCGTCTCGGTCAAGAAACTTCCAGAAAATTTGCTACCATGGTAACTTGACGTGACACTTCTCACAGTAAGAGGATATGATCGTTACAACGTTCTGAAGACATCACAAGGCACGTGGTTCGACACGTGCTATTTGAGTTTGTGCATCTACCTCCTCTATGTGGGTCCTTAGACTGCATTGTTTATTTCCACAAGCAACATCAACTCCGAGAAGAAGACTGGCCAGGAAAGCGAGAGGGAGCTGCAAAAAAAACAGATCACAGTATGACATACCGTAAACTACCGCAAATAAGCCTGGGGTTTAAAGTCCTTGTACATCTTCGTAAAGGGTTATAAACGAAGGGGCTTACATCCCGGGGGGTTTATAACAGGAATCGAAAAAGCGTTCCGAATCGGGCTATAGCAGTGCTAATCAAAATAGGTTTAACGTTTACTGGTTTTTACTTAAGCTTCAAAACGTCATAATAAATCGAACTCAAGAAAAGAAAAGCTAAAGTGGGGCTTATAACCGAGGGGGCATATAATCGGTAGTACATACTAAAACAGTGGATAGTGTTTTTCGCGCGCTCTGATTGGCTACTCAATCAGCGAATACCTGCACTGCACTATTCACTGATTCACCTCCAGTTCCTCCGAGCGAGCGACGCTAAACTCGCGTAAGTTGCGAGCAAAATGCCTTCCCGGTTTGCTGCCGCAACAAACAACGAAGTTTCACAACTAATGAAGTAAGCTGTTCCTGAAATACACGAAGAAGGTGACGAAGTTCGGTTCGGAAGTTTTAACAAGTAAAGCTTTGTCTTTTTGACTTGAATTTATCGACAAAACCGGTGAAAAAGTTTGTTGTTTACAAATGCAAATTAAGCTTAAGTGTTACTTTATTTAGTTGCCTTGTTCATAAATAAGCTTAAAACTAAATTTAATAATCCTTTTAACAGAATGATTTTAAATACAAAAATTCACAACTCCTTTGGAAGAAATTTCCCCGCAAGAGGTAAACAAATGCCTTCAAAAGTTTTATTTGTCGGCTAGAAGAAGCGACGACCGCGGCCGTTCGATCATTGCGCGCCAAAATTGTAATCGTTGGCAACAGTAAATGAGTTTAAAGTCATCATGTTTGTGCTCAATTATCTCACTGTTTTAGTATTTACTAAAACAATTATTCACCTCAGTGTCGGTGGCTATATGAGCCATTATATCATGCTCTCCAAACATGGTAACCGTACGCGTCTCCTCAAAATTAAAAACAAGCTGAAAATCGGTTATTTTTACAAATAACGTCGGGGAGAATTTTCGATATTTGGTGGGCGTTTTTAATAAAACAATTATTCTCCCGCACTTGTTGGATATGAGATATGGATAAGGCTACATGTCATATCCAACGCGAACTCGTGGAATAATTGTTAAATATAATCGTGAAATACCAAATAAGGACATGGCTCCTCCCTCAATACGCGAAATGATGGGTTTTGAAATTCAGACTAGGGACATATGTACACCTCACAACTCCTAAGAGGGCTTCAGATATATGGAGGACATTATCTCAGGCTACCATTACCCGTTTAGAACAGCTACCTATCGTATGCGCTTCATATTTTAAAAAACTTCGCTACCTGTAATATTATATAGTATATCGAGGCCTTTTTCGGCCTAAGCGGGATGTACCGCTGAAGAGAGTGTTGTTTTAGGAGGGTCCCGGGTCTTAAATATTTTAAAGTCCAAGTTAAAAAAAGTTACTGTGGACCCTCGATATAACTAAGGGCATGGGGACTGGAAACATATGTCTCCTATAAACAAGGTTTCGTTACATCGAGGTTCTTTTTCAATTATTTTCCATTACTAGGCGAGGAATATAGTTCGTTATACTGAGGAATTCGTTACGCTGTTGTTCCGTTAACTCGAGGTTCCACTGTACATAGTTTGTTTTGTGTCCACAGGGTACCCACACAAACCGTGTGACCGTTCACACCTTTGAGGTAAACGTCCGATGTAAAACCCTTTAAATCGCTAAATTCCCTGTCTTAAGCTATGAGAATGACAAGAGGGACAAAACACAACTATTCAGTCAAAAATACTGCGTTTACTTTGATTAGTAAGAGTTTGTGTGGGCCCCTTGTACTGTATCTTCATTGACCAGGGTGCACATATTATTTATCGGATTCTACCATGTTAGTTTTTGAATGAATAAGGATCATGAAAAATGGTCTTTCGGGGCAGCAAAATGAATGCTTTTGTCTTGAACGGGGTCAGGATTTGAAGGCCTCGGGGCCCGGGTAGGTTCCCCTGTCTCCCTCCCCCTAACCGGGGAAGGCCGGGAAATGTGCATTTCGAGCGAGAGAGTAGGACGCGCGTTTGAGGCCACTTTTTTCGGCGGATTTTACTGGTGCTTGTTAAATTCTTGTCCCGAGGACTGTTCCCGCCTCGCTGATTTCGAGCCCACAGGGATGGCGAGGTAAAGAGCGCTTCCATCTACCAAGAAATTCCAGAAATTCCGGTTGGGATGTTAATGGAATTTTTATTTACACTACGTTGAAGATAAACAAAAAATAAATCTTTGTACAAGTTTCCATTTCTGTAGCATATTTCATTTCGAAAATACAGCAATTTGAACTTCCGAGTTTTTACAGTGCGTGACACCAAAATACGAATGCTGTCTCGTTGAATAAGTCTCTCCTCTTGATTTTCAGCAGTATAACCATTTCAAGTATTAGAAGATATGTTTGTGCGCACGTATGTTCGTTCTCGAGGGAAAAGAAATAGCTTTTCTAGAAAAAGTGAACTCCAGATGTTTTTGTTGATTCCCGGCGGCCATATTGGTGGACCAAAACGGTACACCAAGATGGCGTCTCCATGCAAAGCTCTACAAAGGTGCATGAAACGTTTCGGCCAATAACTCGGAAACTGTGGGCCATAAAGACCTGAAACTTTGACAAATCGTTTACATTTCAGTCTTTTATAACATTTCACTTTCTTATGTTTGTTCCACTGAATTGGTTTCCAATTTTGTTTTTGTTGGGTGACAGCGAAAACGATCTATTCACCGCGATATCTGTGTTAAGTGCCGCCATCTTGAATTTTGGTGACGAGAGCATAAACCAGCCAGCCCCCAACCCCCTCTGGCATAAACGAATGGAACTTGTGTCAAATGGAACACTGCCTTTTCTTGATGGACCTTTCCATGAAAGTTTCCGAAAGTTTTGGTTTTGGTGCCTTTTATTATATAGACACGAGTGTTTTACTGGAAAATATACCACTCGTAAATTTCATAAAAACAACATCCAGGACCCGACTCACGTGTGAGTTTATCGATGATGTAATTTTGGTAATTTCCCTCTATTATTTTATCGATGTCATTATGTCTATATAATAAAAAGAACATTACACGGCGGCTTGAAGATATGAATTTTATTTTCTCGTGGCAAAATAAATTTCATATCTTCGCGCCACCGTGTAATATCCTCTATTTATTTTACCTTGTTTCATTTGTTGTTATATTGACTGTTTTGGTACTGAAATCTTCATGTCGAAGATAAAGTCAATAAAATTGTTGTCAGTAAACGGAAAACGCCCGAAGTCACCTGCAACCAGCACGTGACAGCCGCGCCCGCACGTGAGTTCGAGCGGCAAGATTCTTACAAATATTCAGGAAATTAAATCCTGTTGCTTGCAGTTTGACCGTACAAAATGAGACCGGTATTCTCAATCAACTCTAAAATTTAATCTTGAAACAAGGGAGCGTGAAGTGAACGAATACAAGGCTACAAACTGCACATTACGTAACTATGTTAAGCTTTTAGGGGTAGGAAATTAAAGCAGCTTCATCTGATATACATACTCGACCCTAAGATCCGGCTCTTACAGATGAGAGCAAACGATAGATTGGTTCGAAAAAAATCGGAGCAACAGTTAGGAAGTTTTGCTATGCAAGGATTATCGGTTTTTGCTTGACTGATCGGAAGTCCGAGGTTCGCAAACCCGTCGGTTGAGCAGATTTTAATTTACCTATTTTTATATAACATTTGCGATCAGATGGGGCAGCCTTTACCAACTATATTCCTTGCATTTAAGGTTTTAAATTGCTTTGTTTTTGCTTAGAAAAGTTAAATTAGATTCACATTTTGGTGGTCTTCTTTATGCGTGTGTAGAAAATCTGAGTTGACTCGTGACTTCCGGTTATTGAAAGGTTTTATGGCGACCACGCGGCATGACAAAGGATCTTCATTCCGATGTGAGTTAGCGCGTGACTTCCGGTTTGCAGTATGATTTCAAGTGCTTTTTCCTTTCGCGAAATATTATACCAGCCACTCTCAATATAAATTGTCCCCTGACGTAACTTTTAAGCGAATTTTACTTGGTCAGTCAAAGGCATCCGCATGACCAAGGGTTAAAGTAGGTGACTTGGTTTTCAGGCTCATTGTACCGCCCGGGGGGCCAAGATATTGGCAAATTTCCATACCATGACATTGCAATTTGTTTCTTTAGAATTTCAACTTCAGTAGAACCCTGGTAACTCGAACTCTGAAGCTAAGGCAAACGATAACAGTTTCGGGGTCGATTGCAAAATTCAATTTTTAATGTTAAAAATTGATAGTTACTGATTTTTCAGCACTTCCGGTAGTGTACAGTGCTACTGCAATGCAGGTTTTAAAACCTATTTATCAGAAACGGTAACATGATTTGGCATTTTTTATAACAAAACGTGATCTGTTCGTTGCCCCAATTAAAATCAAATTGCTGTGACTGTTTAATAAACAGTGTTAGATTTAGTGTTTTTACTGATTTTTCAAGTAGAGTTACAAGAACCAGAATTCGAGTTATCGGGGTAATTTTCAGTGACTTTCTGATCAAGGGAAAGGAAATTTAGTTCGCGTTAGCGGGCAATTCGAGTTATCCGGGTTCGAGAATGCCTGACAAGATGGGTGAAATCCAAGGGAAATTGGACTTAGTTTGAGTTAGCGCGGTGTTTGAGTTATAGTAAATACCTGCGCACAAGAACCTAGTTTTCCAACTTAGCCTAAATAGATTCTTATAGAAATAGCGAGAAATGGTATTGAGTGGGCTACTTTGGTTTTTAAATAGGTTCTTAATTTGATAGGGGCACTAGCAATTGGCACAGATAACTACTACCGGGAATATGTGATATGGAATTTATTGCAGCATTAAATAATTATCTAGAATACAGTTTAGATGATAACCATACAATAAATTTATCTTTCCAAAACACTAGCATGTCTTTCATGTAGCATCCATAAAATGCTGTGTTGCATTTCAACCATGCCTTCATTTTTGTAAACTAAGAACCTATATGTAATTTTAGGCTAAATAGGTTCCTATGAAAAGTGGGTTTAAAATGAAAATTTAAGCACAACAGGTTCTTAAATTTTTGGTTGTTATACGCGGGTTTTTACTGTATCGGGGTTCTACTGTACTACCCATAATCGGTTATGGTGATAGACTGTGTAAAGAGACAACACAATAAATGTTTGTTCTAGTGAATTTCCAATGAACGTTTGCAAAAGATTGTGGCGCCGTAGCTCGCTAGTCCTGACAAGTATTTAAAGAGCGAAAAAGATTAGTGTTAGACAGCCAGCGAGGTACATATAAAGCATAAGTCAATGCAAGACTTGGTGGCTCTTCAGTCGGAATTACCGAACCACCGAGCCACCCAAACGAATATACCTTGAAAATTTGCCCTGCGTTCTGTTCAGGTTTAAAAATTCAGAAAATTGCTTCCATGCTTTAATATTATATGCCTCCGGACCGGACACCCGCTAAATTAATTCAGTTATAACAGGTTACAAATGGAATTCAATTTTTCATTACAAGCGAGCTTTTTAATTTCAAAATGTAACATACTTTTGTCGTCGTCTTCCTCAACAAATGAGGTACGATGGAATACTTTTAGACAGCGAGTCAGTCGAGTCTAAGCTCAGCAGGACAATTTTTCTTTCGCTCGCTTTGCTCAATTTCCTTGCTCGCGTGACCATACTGACGGACTGCTCGCACTCTAAAATAATTTAGTCATGCTAAAAAGAATTTGCCTTGCGGAAAACTAAGGGAGACGTTCATCGCGAAAGAAAATCTATCGTATATACCATCGCGCGCTAGATCCCGGCTTTGATCACGCAGAATATATTTATTTAGCGGCGTTTACGCATAATAATAATACAGAACAGATCGTTCGAAAGCTTAGAGCTGTTTTCTTCTGAACAAACGAACAACTAACTCAGCTGTTTTGTATCCAAGCCGAAAAGACGATGCAAAGCATTCATCTCAAG